>JAKTRO010000005.1:0-243804 GCA_030579755.1 Entelexis gropengiesseri | reverse complement strand
GTGGTGCTCGGGCCGAGCGGCACCGACCGCATGTGCTGCACCACCACAGCAGCTCCGTGGACAGCAGCGGCGCGGCGGGTTCTGGCACCGTCGGTGCCGGTGCTACCGGCGCGGCCGGCGCTGCGCTGTCTGAGAAGGATCTCAAGGCGGCGGCGAAGCAGCGGCGCAAGCAGGAGCTCGACCGTCTCGACAAGGAGAACCGAGAGGCGCGCGAGAAGCGGGTGCAGGAGCTGAGCAAGGCGCTGATTGAAAAGCTCAGCGTGTACACGGAGAGCTCCAAGGACAAGAAGTTAACGGAGCATTTTATTGAGAAGATGGAAATGGAGGCGAACGAGCTCAAGATGGAGTCGTTTGGCCTCGAGCTGCTGCATGTGATTGGCGCGATCTACTACACCAAGGCGTCGAATTTCCTCAAGTCCCAGAAGCTGTTCGGCTTCGGCGGCATGTTTGGCAAGATCAAGGATGCCGGCACGATCATGCGCGATGTCTACGATACCGTGTCCACGACGCTCGACGCAAAGAGCTTCCTCGAGGCTGCCGCCGAGATGGAGAACTCGAACCTGACTGCCGACAAGCAGGCCGAGCTCGACCAGACGATTCTCGGCAAGATCCTTGGCGCAATGTGGGTCGGCTCGCGGTTCGAGATCCAGGGGGTGCTCCGCGAGGTCTGCGACCGCGTGCTCCACGACAAAACGGTCTCGCGCGCCAAGAACGTCGAGCGCGCCCAGGGCCTGCGGCTGATTGGCCATGTGTTCAAGGGCACGGTGCGCACCAAGGAGGAGAACGAGGAGATGCAGCTGTTCGAGAGCATTGTTGCCCAGGCCAACGCCAAGAAGGCGAAGAAGCTCCGGAAGGAGTATGCCGCGGGCACGGCGGCCATGGCCGCAGCCCAGGCTGACGGCCAGGGAGCCAAGGCATAGAGGTGTAATTGTTTTCTATTTTTCTTGTGTCGTTTGGAGTGTTATGCGTCGTCATCATGTAGGTATCGTCATTTATTTATAGTATTCGTAGTGCCCAATCTCTTCCAACTCTGCGAGCGGTGTTCACGCATACTCTTTGCGCCATTTCGCCTGGGCCTCCTTCGCCGGCACGCCCGCCTTGATGTCGGCAGACGTGCGGTCGTTCGCCAGCACGCGCTGCTCGGCCTTAGCGACAACCTCGCTGTTCAACGCCTTCGGGACCACCACAACCCCGTTTTTGTCGGCGTACACAATGTCCCCGGGGGAGATCACGCTGCCAGACTGCAGCCGCAATGGCTGGTCGACGGCAACAACCTTGGTGGTTTTGTTGGCGGCACAGCTCCCAACCCCGTAGGAAAACACAGGGTACTCAATGCCGCGGTGCTCGTCGAGATCCCGGATCTGCCCGAGGACAACCGTGCCTTTGGCGCCTAGGTGTTGGGCTCGGGTCGACATGAGCCCGCCGTAGAGCGACTGGCCAATGGTGGTGTAGGGTGCATACTGCAGCTGAGACTCCTTAGAGGTGGCAATCACCACCACGGACCCGCTAGGCACGCTGTCGATGTAATGCCCCGGGTGCGCCGGCCGGGGGTCCGAAACGGGCGCAAACTCCACCGTGTACGCCGGGCCAGAAACCGTCTCCGCAATCGGTCCCGACCGCTGCTGAACATAGAGCAGCTCTCCGCCATCATGGATCCCGCTTAGGAGCATCCCATCAGCGATGTCACAACTGTTAAGCTCAGGCATTCTCGTCAATTACTGCACAATTGACTTGGTGTTAAGTTGGCAGAGGCTACCCCACAAGGCCAACCCTCGATATGCAACCACTGTGGGGGCTCCGACCAACCACGCCTCGTCACCCCCCCCCACTCGCCTCGCCTCTACCGCGTCTAGCTGCTGGATCTGTCGTCTTGGGACCGGTTGTGTGCGGCCAAGCTCATGCAATTATACGCTACATAACTAACTGCCAGAATGGTGTCTCTTAAACCAGGTCATCCCCACGTCATGGGTAGTCAACCGAAGCGACAGCCTGAGTAGCAATGGTTTTAAGCAAGAAGTCAATATTAGGCACAGCCCTAAATGAAGATCGCGAATATCTGACCATCTTCAGAAATGATGGGAGGTGTCTGGATGCGCACAAGGCGTATTTACGCCTCGTGCGTCTTGGAAAAAAAGAGGAAAATATGCTGGCCGGGTTGCGGGTATTTGGTTTCCTCGGCGCCGGGATAACGCCAGCGGCCCAAGGCTGAGACAGCACCCATATCGTGGAGAAATAACGTGGGAGGAAGGGCGCGGCCGGAAGCGAGCGGACGTTTTTTTTGCCACGACGGTGCCGCCACGCAGACTGTTGCCGCGCAATGCCGACCTTGAACGACCAGCTGAACAGCTTTAAGGCGAGGATGCGCAGCGCGCCGGTCCTCGCTAAGAGGACCGTGAGCACAGCCCTGTCCGGTCAATCCTCCCAGTCGCAGATTACTTCAGGGCCCGTAGAGAGCGAGGCCAAGCGTAGAAGGTTCCCGCTGCCTACCCCTGTCGCTTCCTCGGACGCGGGAGCGCACCGAAGCACTCAATTCGTGCATGCGCTCGAGTTTCTGAAGAAGGCCGAGCGGCCCGTCTCGTTTGAGGATCTCCAGGGCTATCTCTCGTCTCCCGTCGAGCCGCTGATTCCTATGTTCCAATCCAACCCCCACTTCCGGGTCTCTGATGATACTGTAACCTATGTCTCGAAGCTGGGAATATACACCGGCGAGGACCTGTTGCGATACCTCCACAGTAGACCCACGTTCCAGGGGCTTCCTGTGCGCGAACTCAAGGATGGATGGAGTGGCGCGCTTCCTACCATCGCGAATTTGGAGGCGGAGGAAAAGATTATTGTTGTGCGCAATCGCAAAGACAACTCCCCGCGGCTGATCTGGCCCAACAAGGGAGGTCCCATTGGCAAGATCGACCGTAAATTCGTGAGTCTTTGGCAGTCGGCCCGCGTTCCATCCACAAACGACCTTCCCGGCAATTTAGAAAAGGTTGGGCTCAAGCCCTCGAGCATGGATCCCAGCAAGATCAAGCGCGACGTGAAGCCGCCGGAGAAGAAGCAGAAGCGCCGCGCGCCAAGAAGTAAGATCACCAACACCCACATGAAGGGTCTGCTGAAGGACTTTTCGTGAGTCTTTTTCCAGATCTAATTCAAAATATAATGCATAACCAAAACACGTATAACTGGTAGCCGCTCCAATACTTTAGGCCGGTCGTTTCCATCTAGAATAGGTTTAGGTTCGAGGTGCCTCGGGTTCAGATCGTAAGCAGCTGTTGTTGAGCTGGCCCTTGAAAACCAACAATATTGACAGCACTGCCTCTGTTAGAGATGTGTTTGTTGGTCGCAAGTACTCAGCACCCTGACTAGTAAGTCCTTTATTGTTGATTCTCCCACCGCTTGACAGCTACTAACCATCAATGCTCGCAGCTCTCTTATTGTACTGAACAACAGAGATGAATTTTGGAATCGACCGACGGCGCCAGCGCATTGGTGGCCCGGGGAGGATATCTATGCCCCGCAAGATCTTGCGCGCGAAGAGAGGGGAACCTGGATTGGTGTTTCGCACTCTGGAAAAATCGCCGTGCTTCTAAACTTCCATGAGGAGGAGAAGTGGATCGGACCGGTCTCCCGGGGAATCCTGCCCAAACTTTATCTCGAGTCGAACTTGTCTCCCCAAGAATGGAAGAAAGAGTTCTACGAAAAGAGACACTCAGAGTACGCCCAATGTGGCGGCTTCACCTTGATGATCGGGTCCATCGATCCAGCCAGCCGGACCACCGAAATCGAGTTTGTATCCAACAGAGAAAGCCGGTTCGAAGACCTGGGTCCGCACGCCACGATCGCGGTGTCGAATGGGGCGGTTGATGATCCAACCTGGGTGAAAACACAGAACGCGCAAAGGCTGCTAGCCCCTCTGTTCGATGAGAGTAGTGAGGAACGACTTGTTGCGGATGCAGTAAAGCTGCTTTCAACCACCACACTCCCTCCTCCCAGCGAGAGAAAAGAGTTGAGGCAGCACATATTCATCCCTCGAATCAGCCTTCACGATACAGAGTACGGAACGCGCACACAAACGGTCATTGCAATAGACAAGCAGGGGCATGTACACTACACTAGCGTGGATGTGGAGTCTGGCGTCCAGAACACAGAGAGCTTTACAATCAAAGCATAACTCCACAGTGCTATATTAAATAAAAAAATTCACACTCAGAATCAGGAAGAAGAGTGTTCTACTGTTCATTCTGTTCATTTCTTCTTCTTGTCGCTCTTAGACTTCTTTTCTTTTTGATCGCTTTTGTCCTTGGACTTTTTGCTTTTGGATTTGGCGTCTTTAGAGCTTTCGCCCGAAGTTTTCAACTTTTTCGCTCGTGGAGTCGAGTCGTTGTCATCCCGCATATGTGTCTTCTTTTTCACTGCTGCGGTCTCATCAATTCCGAAGGATTGCGGACCATAGCCTGTCGGGTAATGTCTCATGCGCAGATTCTCCTTCTGTGGTACGGTTGGTTTGGGCATGTGCGCCGTTTCATAGTCTATTTTCGGAATGGCGACTTTTTTCGTCAAGCTCAACACACCGCGCGGCTTAACCGACGTGGAAACAAGCTTAGTATCACTGTTTACCGACACGAGAACGTTACAGTCCTGTACCTGCGTGCCGTTTGTTAACAACGAGTAACTGGTCCCATCGTACTCAACCTCGTGTTCAGATTTGACTGTTGCCTTGGAGGACTCAAAATCTGGCGGCACCTGAACCAGCCATACTTCTTTGCCCTCTAGATTGAGACCTTGGTCTCTGAAAGAAACAGCCTCGCTGCTTTTTGGTGCCATTGAATGTGCGTACAGAGAGGTGGTCTCGAGCTCCCAAATTTTTTGGTTAGGTGAGAGAGATCCTTCCTCACACAACTCTTTCCGCACGGGCATTTGATTGACTCAGCATCTCCATCCAACAGGCGTAAGTGAAATTTCACACCACCCTAACACCAGCAGTTGGAATCGTGGATGCTTTCGCTCAGGCGTCTCCACGGTCCTGCCCTTGGGCCCGGTGCTGCCCTTAGGAGAATCTTTGTTTCGCCAAAGGTAGTACGGCCCCTCCCCCTGCGTGCATACAGCAGCGAGCCATCGGCTGCTGATTCCGAGATCAGTAAGGCTCAAAAAGAACACATGGAGAGGCTTGCGAAGTACTATCCACCTCACCTTATTCAATCCATCCTCGCTGCAGAATCGGTCATGACCCCCGAGCTTCGCAGTGGGCTCCAGCTTCCGCGAACGGAGTTTGCGCCCATGTATGCCGACGACTACGCTGAGGCCGACCCACTGTATGATCACGCGCAAGGTGAGTGGGTCGACAAATCGAAGCCCCGCCAGCCGATTCCGCAGCGCATTCCTAAGTCGCTCAACCCCGAGCCAGACGTGATGTCTTCCAAGTCGCGCTCTGCCATCAACCTCACGCGCCTTGAGCAGGCCACCGGGCTGCGCACTGAGTATCTCCAGAAGCTGAAGAGCAAGCCCCTGATCCGCAAGCGCGTGGTGAACATGACGCGTTTGGGCAAGCGGCGCAGCATCTACGCGCTGGCTGTCGTCGGCGATGGCAACGGTCATGTCGGGATCGGCGAGGGCCGGCATCTCTCTTCCCCGTCGCTGGCGGTTGCCAGCGCCCACTGGGAAGCGGCGAAGAACCTGGTTTATATTCCACGGTTCAAGGAGCGCACAATATACGGTAATGTCGAACTGAAGAAAGGCGCTGTGAACCTGCATCTTCGCGCCGCGCGCCCCGGCTCCGGCTTGCGGGTCAACCACATCATCTACGAGATCTGCAAAATCGCCGGCATCAAGGACCTGGTTGGCAACGTCTACGGCTCTCGGAACCCTATGAATGTCGCGAAGGCTGCCATAGAGGCCCTTAGCACGAAGCAGGTCCTGATTGACGAGATCGCTGCAAACCGCGGTAAGCGGGTTGTAGACGTCACTAGCACCTACCTTAACTTCTAAGAAATCGAATAAAAGAACAATTGCTAGCCTCTGTATATACACTTTAACGTTGCCCTCCCGAACCAATTCTGCCCAGAGAGACCACTTAGGCCGATCCCATCTTTCTTACTTCTCAACGACCAGGTCAGGCACGGCATGCATCTGGGATATAAGGCCCTGTCTGCTCAACAGCGCAAGCATCTTATCGCCCTCCTCGAGAAGGCGGGACGTCTGCGCGGGATCTACAACTGCCCTGTTCTGGACAAAGCCGTCCCGTATCCTACGGAACGCATAGTTCCTGAAATTGTAGCCACTGAATTTCGCTGCTTGGCGCAGCATATGACGGTAGAGCGTTAGCGCGCGCTGCGACTCAGACATTTCGATGGCAAATATCTATTACGTCCGCCGCGAACGACTGTCATCGCGGTACATGGTACGGCCGCTCATATCATGTGACCCAAGGCTTACTGCCCGATGCTGGGGTGCGCTACCGTGGTTATTCGACCTAAATAATCGTTTTGATTCTATCCTGTCCATCGAATCAATATGCCGAGGGCTCAAAAATAAGTCATTTATTGTCAAGGCGCTACAGCCAAGTCGCTTCTTATCTTCATGTTTGAATCTAACCGCACCGACTCATATAAACTTACTTGGAGTTCGGTGCAATGAACGAACGAGCCTTCTCGACCTCGCCCTTGGATCCGAGCCAGATGCCCGAGCGCTCGTGGATCTGAGTAGGGACCAGATCCAGAATGCGAGCGCCCTCATCGTTGATGGCAACACCGCCGGCTTTCTCAATGATCATAGCCATGGGGAACCCTTCGTACAGCATCCGGAGCTTACCCTTCTTAGATTTCTCGTCTGAGGGATACGCAAAAATGCCGCCGTAGAGAATAGTGCGATGCATATCAGCTACCATGGAGCCGATGTAACGAGCCGAGTATGGCTTACCTTCTTTGGGGAACTTGAGGGAGTGGAAATAGGCGCGGGCATCATCATTCCAGTACGCAGAATTACCCTCATTTACCGAGTAAATGCTGCGGAACTCGGGAACCCTCATGTTCGGGTGCGTGAGAATGAACTCGCCCAGGGAGTCGTCCAAAGTGAAACCATTGACCTCCTCGCCACAGGTCAGAACAAGGTTTGCCGAGGCGCCGTACATAGTGTACCCTGCCGCCACCAGCTCTTTACCAGGGCGGAGAACGTCCTTGATCGAACCCTCGGAGCCCTCCAAGAGTCTGTAAATACCGAAAATGGTTCCAACTGAAACGCCAGCATCGAGATTGGATGAACCATCAATGGGATCGCACACAACCGCGTATCTGCCATTCCCATTGAGAATAATCAGGTCCTCCTGCTCTTCAGAAACGATCACTTTTACCTTATTGGAGGCCTTCATCGCGTTAATAAAGATGTCATCGCCAATAACATCTAGCTTCTTCTGGTCATCCCCGGTCGAGTTCGAAGTGCCAGAGAGGCCGATCAGATTGACCAGCGTCGAGCGGCGAATGTTATACGCGATATGCTTGAATGCAAATTGGAGCGAGTTCAAGAGGAGTGTGAAGTCGCCCGTAGCACTCGACTTTTGGCTCTGAATAATGAACCGTGTAAGCGTAACGATGTCTGTTTCAACCTCGTAGTTCGAGGTCATCTTCAATCAATGTTCAATAAAGGGTTTACGATGCCTCTCTGCACAGCTCATGTACCCCACTTATATACTAGACCAGGCGCCCGACACGAGGTACACGTAAGAGCACCCTAGCCACAACATTCGTGGGGTAGACATGATGCTCGGGTTAGGTTAGTCGGCCCGGCTCTTTTTCGCCTATGAGAAGCATTCCGGGCGGAACGGTCGTGGTACGGGAGCGTGAGCGGAAAAAGTCCTGACCGCGGAGCCGGGGCGGCATGACATGATGGGCCGCCTGGACGCAGCTGGTACGCTCGTATTGATATATCGTGGGGCAGCAACAACAATCAACGTCCTAATTGAATCGCAATGCGGTCTTTTGAAGCAAAGCCTCTTTCTGGAGTTGCGGTGGGCTCATCACTGTGGATTGCGATGAACAGCAGAGGTCTTGGGGCCATGCCTCGATCAACCGCGTACCTCAATGAACGATCATTAACTCTAGCTTATTTCAAAGCGAAAGAATGCGGATCGCTGCATGCCGTTCCAAACATTAGGCCCGGACCTCAAGGGCCTGCATGCATGCACCCTCTCGTCCTCTCCGGGGTCGCGGGCGAGATTACACCACCCTGCTTTGTCACCTTCAGAGCAGTGTAAGCCTCCCTTCCCCGGCCCACTCGGTTGCACCGTGATACGCATCCCAGGTTGCCACGTGTTAGCGAACCCCGGAGCAACAACAGGCAGTGCAGGCACACACAGCGTAGGCACACTGCGATGACATCGTCGTGACCGCTGTGTATTTTGTTTACATCACCAAATACTTGTTCTATTTCACGATGATATTTCATTTAATTATTCGTATAAATCGAGCTCCCGCTAACGTTGAATGTTAATTACTGTATTCCGAAGAATGAATGATATAAATTCACAAAGTTGTGTGAACCATGATGCGAACGGGCTCATGAAGTGAAAGTATTATGAGGTATTTAGAACACCTCAACGTTCTTTTTGCTTTCATCGGCTGTGGATTGCCTGCTGCTGAGATACTCTTGCGGTTCCTCAGTGTCTTGCTCCGGCTTGGAAACGTCAAACTTGTCATAAGTGATAGCGCGCCTCGATTTGGCACGGATTCGGGGTCCAAACTTGAAGAGAATGAACGGAAGAAGCGTCAGCGCGCTCGCAATACAAGCCAAAATTAGGCCTGCGTACTGGCTTCCAACATTATGGAAAAATTGGGCGCCAAACAGAGGCGAGACAGCACCAAGAGTATTACGCATGAATCCCTGCGCAGCAATCGCAGAGGAGGCACTTGGACCATAACAGTCTGAAGTGAAGGAGTAGCATGACTCAAAGATGAAAAAGATGCCGAATGAAATGCAACCAAGACCCATGCAAGGGCCAATCCAGTGCACATATGAGTATTGGGTGAAACTGTAAATGAAAAGACCGATAGGCAGGAAAATAGCACCCATCATGGCACCATAGAGACGGTGCTCAGGCTCAATGGGGTGACCCGCAGCCCGACGCATCTTGTTGTACTTGTTGATCTGGAGGAAGTTAGCGCAAAACGCAAGCGTGACGCCAATGACCAGAGCAATGTACGGGAGACCAGACACACCCATTCCCCAGTGCTTCTTCTCAGAGAAAGTGATTCCAATGACCGACAGGAACAGGAACGTGATGAACCAGGCAAAAGCAATCCACAATCCGAAAAAGAAAACTACCGGCTCGGTGACAAGCATAATCACCGCCTTCACCGAAGAGTTATAGAGCATCTCTTTGAGGCCAGGCGCCTCGAGCTCCTCCTTAGCAACCCAGCGCTCGTCGCCAGTGTCCTTACGCAGCGTCTTTGCTGGCTTGTGCAGCTGAACACTGCCACGAGTCTCTCTCAACCCGAACACGCAGAGTGCGAGAAGGGGAATGTTAGATAGACCCTGAATACCCTCAAGCCATCGCCACCCGATCGACTGAACAACAAAGCCGGCGTAGATAGGGGCACCAACGGTTCCCAAGATGGCCACATAGGCGAACAGTGCCATGGGAATGGCGCGGTCCTCGGGACGATAGATGTCGTCGAAAGTACCACCGACCAAAATTGTGCCGATGCAACCAAACAGTCCGAGGAGCGCGCGCAACACGATAATAGTAGCTTTATTTTTGCCAAGTGCCAGACCGATAAAGCAGATAGCGAACAAACCGTAGCCGCCCACATAAATAATACGGCGACCCACGAGTTCGGCAAAAGGCGCGAGGAACAGAGGGGCAACGGCACACGTCATATTGAACGTGAAAAGACCCATTTGGCCCATCTCCGTGCTAGTATGCAAATCCTTAACCATACGAGGGATGCCGGAGCTATAAGCTGTCGTCGCCAAACCAATGAACAGAGTCATACCACAGAGCAGCGAAACGATGAAGGCTTTGAGCCAGAAGTTCCAGTTGAAAGGGTCTTCAGGGTCATTCTCAGCGAATTCGAGGACGACCCACTCCTTGCCATCCTTTGTGATCGAGTCCGTCAATGTCATAGGCATATCAACCTCGACCTTCTGGAGCGGGCGCTTATCCTCCTCGGGGGTAGATTCTTCTTTGACATCGTCGAGGAACTTGCCACCAGCGACTCGGCCCTGCGGCCTGTCGAGGTGATTCCAGTCAAGATCAGCAGACGCACCTAGCTTCATGTCCACCAGGAGATGCTAACAAGGCTAGGCAGCAATTGAAATCAGATGGGATATTTGTTTTTAAGGATATGTTGGCGGAAAAACTCACCAACCCTAGGGTTATACCCAGGAAAACTTGCCCTAGCATCCTGAGAGCGCCGTTTTCGCTGGGAAGCCTCTTGCTTTTCGGCCTAAATACGTTAACAAAACCTTTATACAATAAAATCCTTTAACGCTCGACCATGTGCCAGTAAACCATGGTTGAAATCGGGGAGGAACGTATCCTCTGTGCGACGATCGTATTGATAATCACTTAATGCTCATGTGGCCTGGATACGTTGTTTTTTGCGAAAACTTTCGTATCATCCGGTTAGGGTTGGTGACGCACTCAACGGCACTAGTATGCCGACCCGGGCTTTTTTACATCGTTAGCGATGCTCGAGAGTACAACTCTACGAAAGGATATAGCGGGTTTTTCTGGGCAATTGCGCTTAGTCCCCTTTGCGACCTTCTTTGACCCTCCCCGTTCTGCTTGACTAGGGTGCCTAGCCTTGGTTCAGCCCTCGTGGTCGTAGCAAGTCTCTGCCCTAAGATGTGGCACAGGGGCACGTGATAATTTTCCGCTGCAGGCTAGAATCGTCGGTGTTCAATCGAAAAGTGACATATCAAGGAGATCCACATCGTAATGTATTAGTATTCCATACGACAAACTACTGTCTGCACGTATTTCATCCCCTTCAGATCTTCGGACGCGTTACACGCGGCTCAACACGACGATCTGCTCGTACTCGTGGTCTAGGTTACTGAGTGCTCTAAGCAAAAGGGCCGCTGTTTTACGAATGATCACATAAGATGTACTATTGCGTCGGCGAGGGCGTATTCCCCACGTCACGATAACGCGCACGCACCCTGGAAGATCTTAAGGCGTACAGTACGTCTTCGGCGAGCTTTATTTGGGTTGTGGACCAAAATCAATGGGTGATTGCCAGGGAAGAGAGAGCAATTGGTTTCCAATCTCATTTTAGTACAGCAGATCGGGAGCGCTAAGCTTTAATCTAGATACTTCTGCACAAGCCGAGTCTAAATAGAGGATATAGCGTCCGTGTCCTAAATCGCCTGGCCGGAGAGAGCCATTGAGCCGGTGGCCAAAATTAATTCATCTATAGGAGGGCCTGTCATGATAGTTTAATAGTTGAGCCCTTCGACTGAGGCCGTGTATTATTAGAACCCGTGATTTGTTGTTGTACGCGAGCCGCTTGCCTATTGATGCTTGCCGGCGCAGCTGGCTGCGAGACGGGGGCTTTGGACGCTGTGGTCCGGTCCCTTGATCCCTGCTGCCAGATTTTGTTAAGCATGTAGGTCGACACGCTTTCTATGGCACCATGGCTCTGAGGGGCAGCATACGAAAACTCGCTTTTCTTGTCAGGGAATTCTGATATTAGGTTAGCGGTCGTGGCGACCAGTGAATTGACCTTTTTGACTGAAGGGAGTTGCAAATTGAGGCTGCTCTGGTGGTGCCCCAGAGACCCGCCGTCGACTGATGACGAACGGGAAGACGGTCCGCTACCCGAGCGATGGAGCGACGACTCTTGAGCGGCCGAAATGCGGCATAGAGAGCTAATCACCGGGTTACCAACCGCTCTCGCGTTTGTGTACTCACGGAACACCTTTTCAAACTCTCGCGGGTCCTCGTCGCCCTGGGCCGGCGAATCTCGTGGCGAGCCGTTGCTGCGCGACCGGTCCGTCATCCCGATCACAAACGGGACCCGCGGCTGGCTGGCGCGGCCTTTGCCCTTGCTGTTGGTATTCCACCCTTGGACCATTTGGGCCATATCCCCGAGGTTTTTGGACCGGTCCACCGCTGTGGAAATGAGATCAGTGTCATCGACAAAGCCAGATTTGCTGCGCGCGCCCTTGAGCGCCGATGCCATATCGGCCAGGCTGCTCACTGATATTACTGTTTCTTCGGAGATCTTTGGTGGAGTTGGCTCCACTTTCTGGATGCCGATGTTTAGTTGCGAGTCCAGCCGGGGCACTGGTGGCCGCTGCACCGGCTCCTCATCCGCAGAATCTGTGTCCTCGAAGTCGGTGGTGTCCAGATTCTCACGGTCGTCTTCTTCATCCTCGTCCTTCTCGAGCTGGATCACCGGCTTTCGGTGAGAATATGCGAGGCTTCCCAGTCCGCTACTCAGCCCCTTGTGGCGGTGGGTGCCAAGCCCGGCGGCACCACCAGCAGTGCCTATATATGACCCCCGCCCCTTGCTCAGCCTCGTGTATGATTGAGTGTGTGGCAGGGTCGAGCCGTCGTTCTCTTTGCTTGGTTCTCGAGACCCTTCAGCGTGAGCCGGGTTGTTATGCGGCTTCGCTGCTAGATTCAGCGATGTGGCACTCTGCGACCGGGGTATACTGCTGCTAAGGTTGCGTTTGGGGTTTCCAGACGTCTTGGACAGCCATGTTGAGGATCCTTTGCCACTTTTTCCGTGTCGCAAGAGATGATTTCGCGAAACGGTCTGCTTACTTTGGTTTCGCCGCAGCTGAACAACGGTATCGTCTGGCATCTCAAGTCTATGCGGCGCCCGACGCTACAAGCCTTCCGACTTCTTTCGGCAAGTTATCAACGAGCAATCTTGGAGTTTCGGCGAAAAGAGGGGCCTCAATATCCTAGGCCAGCGCTGATCGCTTTATCTTATGCGACGCTGTGCACGGTCAGTAAGTAATCCAGTTCTGTGACCCTTGCTCGCTCACCCTATGCCTGCCTTCCAGAATCCGGGGCGAAGGGGTCGAGAACGAGAGAAGCGGGGTGGTGGCGCATTGCTCTCCTCTGCGGCGGTGGGACTGGTACCATCAATGCAACTATAAAAATGGTAGCCTTTCTACTAAGTCCTCTATATCAATGCAGCCTGCTCGGTTATTCTGGGCTGCTTGCCACTGCCGTGGCACCCTTGAGAGCTGCAGCGACCCCACATCGGGCCAAAAAAAACCTAGCCCGGATTCCGACTGAGCTCGAAAAAGAGAATAGTGACGAGGGAGGGATTCGAACCCTCGCCCCCGAAGAGACAGGAGCCTTAATCCTGCGCCTTAGACCACTCGGCCACCTCGCCTGGGGATATGTTTGAGGGGGGGTTCCATGAATTAGTATTGTGCGTCGGACGATGAGTTAAGAACATTCGCCCGCAGGTAAAAGGGGCAGAACAGAGAATAGAGACCATAGTGCCTATAAATCCTCCCATATCGAATTCGAATACTAGCTCATGCTACCGCTCTTCTAAAATAATCGATCGGAAGCCGGAGTGTGAATCCCGTATCATGTGCGAAAGCTAATTGCCACCCACAGATCTACTTAAATAGACCCCGCCCCCTCACACTTACCAGCAGACAGGCAGTGTGCAATCCAGTATTGATTTATGAATGTTATTATTGTTGGCGCCACAGGGTTCACAGCCGCTAGTTTCTTAACGCAAGCGTTGGCCAGTTCCCATATTAAGAAGGTATGGTCTTTCTCGCGTTCAGATCTGCCCAAATCTATCCCAGCATCTGACAAACTCGTTAAGACCATCAAACCTGCGAATGAATGGGGCCAAGATTTCCCGGAGAATGCAGACGTGGTCTTTTCAGGCGTTGCTACTACGCGTGCCTCAGCAGGAAGCCTTGAGAAGCAACGGCTCATCGACCACGACCTTCAACTTGAGCTCGCTAAAGAGGCAAAAGCAAAAGGCTGCTCAACTTTCGTTCTTGTGAGCACCATAAATGCCAGTTCGAACTCTCACTTTGGATATTTCAAAATGAAAGGAGAAATCGAAGACGACATTGCCAAGGTCGGTTTCAAGCGGGTAATCATCCTTCGTCCAGGTGCACTATTGGGCAAACGTCACGCCGCTCACGATGGGGCGGGTGGGTCCGCCATAGGCGTGTTTTCTTACTTCCACCGCTCATGGGCACAGCGGCTGGCGATGTATCCCATTTACGTTGATGAGATTGCTGACGCTACTCTGAAGCTACTTGAGAAGCTCCCAGATGGCGTGCACTATATTGAATCCAAGGAGTTACTCGAGTTGACCGCCAGTAAGTAGAAGTGCTTTTCCGGAAGGCGCGTGCGCAACCGCACAAGGCGAACATAAGTTACAACAAGGTGAGAGCAATTAGACGCGACAGCTGGGTCCATTGAGTCAGAAGACGACATGGAGTTGTTCAGACTGATTTACTACCAGCGTCGGTATCCATTTCTTGAAGCACTTAATTAAGGTGTTTCGATAACAGTGACATTTCAGATGGCCATACAGTCCACTAGGTACTTTTTAACATTCGTTCATTATCTGGTCATGAGGCTTTTAGCTTCGCTTCGCCTTTGCCAGTCAGCATTTTCAAATCTCTATAAACCAGTGTGGCGCACCGGCGAAGATCGATACGACCGCTGATAGACAGAGGACCGTCTATAATTTGCTCTGAACCCCGTGCAGTACCCTGGCCCAGCTCCCGCTCGCCCCGGATCATTATTAGGAGAGTAACCCCGGGCGCCCTTGACGCCCGCTACTCCGCTGGCAAACTACCAGCAGATCCATATCGAAAAACCATGATCATTATTGTGGGAGGACCTGCCGGGAGTGGGAAGTCAACTGTCGGCTCAGAAGTGGCTAAGGAGCTCGGCGCACCCTTTGTTGAAGGTGATGCACTTCATCCCACTGCGAACATTGAAAAGATGTCCCACGGAATCCCGTTGACTGATGAGGATCGCTGGGGCTGGCTTGAAAAGGTTGCTGCCGAATCTAAAAAAGAAGCCGAGAGCTCGCCCTCCGGCGTTGCCGTCACAGCCTGCTCTAGTCTGAAGAAGAAATATCGCGACTTCCTGCGCGCCAAAATCAAAGAAGATCAAGAGGTACTATTCGTGTTCATTGCGGTAGATGAAGCAGAGCTTTTGCGACGTGTATCCCACCGGAAGGGTCACTTTATGAAGGCGGATATGGTGCATAGCCAGCTAGAAATCATGGAGGTCCCGGAGCCAGACGAGCCGCACTGCCTGGTTTACTGGAATACGGCGGATATTGCTGACGTTGTGAAAAAGGCCAAGGCTGAGCTGGGCACTCAGAAGTGAGGAGTCGACATCCGATATCTATGCAGCCTTTATAAATAAAAGAAAATGAAACAAATATATACATCAACCATTGGACGGTTGGGCGATTCGAACCAACAAAAATTGTTGTCGATTGTAATGGCCAGAGCTTTGGCTACCTAAGCTGAGGCAGAGAGATGCGAGGAGGATTTCCGCTTCCTTTCGCGCTCGTTTTTGGCGTGATTACTCTGGCGCCTCTTTTTAGCATCCCTGCGGCGAAACGGAGAAAGAGCGCGCTCGACAGTGGACCGTGTAGAGATTGCTTTTCTTTGTACGGTCGTGGCTCGTCCAGGCGCGGATAGATTCTTTTGAGAGCTTAGTATCCGGTTGAACTGCGCCTCGCACAGCCGCTTGAGGTCAACCGCGCTCGTGCGGTCGATGAAATTACAAGGGAAGCGATAACTCAGCCACATGAACAAGGTGATCGTTTTATGAATCTTCTCAAGAGTTTCTGCAACGGCACCTTCGGTCCCAAGCCAGCTCATGAGGTGCGGGAACAGATCAAGAAGTGTGGCGGAATGACCCCCAGCGATGACCTCGCACATTTTATGGAAAGCGCTTGCCACGACATCTGCATTCGTAGGCACAGGCGCATTGGCCAAAACAAGGCGGTCCTCAAACGTCAGATTCCGCACATTATCAAATAGCGCGGCGACTTCAGCCGCACTGCCGCGCCTGGGCACCATGAAATCGCCACTGGTGAGAGTACGATCCATCAAAGCACTCAGAATATAGCTGAATTTGGCATTGCGCTGGAAGTATCTACTGCCAATCAATGCCGACCTGAGCGCTTGGTCCCGGGGCATAAGCACCGCAAGTGCGATCTCTGGGGACTTCGACGCAAGAGCATCACGCAAGATGGGGATATCATCAGGTTTCAAGCAGGTTACCACACCATCTGAGCCTTCTGTTCCATCGGCCGTGCGGAAACGACCTGCACGACCCGCAATCTGTTTGATTTGAGGCGTTGAGAGATTACGCATTTCTGAGCCGTCGAACTTCCTCAAGGTGGTGAAAATAATTCGCTTAATTCCAAGGTTCAGCCCCATCCCGATAGCATCACTTGCCACAAGATAATCCACACCGGTGTCTGGACTGTTGAATAGCCGCGCTTGTTCAGCGCGAGTCTCCGGGGGTAGAGACCCGTATACTACCGAGCAGCACAGGCGGTTTCCATGGGCCTGAACGATCTTGTCGCGGACCCTGGCCACTTCTTTCTTGGAAAAACACACAACGCAATCGCCAGGCTGTACCTGCGAGTAGAGAGACTTGCTTTTCTGTTGTCCCGCTTTTGGTTTTTTTAATGGGGCGAACTCAGAAGCCGTTTCCAATCGAAGCGGCGTCAGCCGCTCATAGCGATGGATCTCGAGCTTATCCCCGGTTTGCTCAACCAGCTTTTCTATTATTTTCTCGCTGTTGGGGTCCCCGCATAGATGCACCGACTGAGCTCTAACTCCAAGAAAGGCCCGGGTCCAAGCCCAGCCCCGGTCGGGATCGTCAATCATTTGAATTTCGTCGATTACAGCAACTTCCATTTCCCGACCCAAGTCCATCATCTCAACAGTGCCACTGTTGTGCCGGGCTTCGTCCTTCTCCAAGACTTCGTCGCCTGTAACAAGATTGCACGGAATGCCTTCGCCCTCCATGCGATCGTAGATTTCGCGCGCAAGCATTCGCAACGGTCCGGCATAAAAACCAGACCCAGCAGCCTTGAACGACTGGATTGCCTGGTAGCTTTTACCAGAATTGGTGGGGCCTATGTGCAGATGCACGGTTCTATGAAGGCGGCGGGCTCGAGGGTACTCGCGAGCAGGAAACCTGGAGTCTAGCGGCATCGAGTGATCGCTGGCATACTGCTCGGGGGTAAAACCTTGACCATTATGCGACTTCGAGTACTTGGCTCCGCCTTTTGCGAATTGGCGCTTATCACTCTTATAGCCGCTCAGGTCGTTCAAGCTAGCGCTCTTACACAGATACCTGCGGGATATGATAGCCCCCAATGCTAAGAAAGGGTCTCGATTGATTCGGGCAAAGCACCACAATTCATGGTGCCTTGGTGCTGCCAAAAGTAGGCTCATGTCCAGACCGCACAACACCACTAACCACTCGACCTCTTTAGCTATTGAAATTTGACGTGATCATGTGACCTATTAAGTAGTTGGAAGCTAGCCACCGTACTGTGTGTTCGAATCGCGCCTTGGGGTCTAATTAATCAAGAGATATTTGCTACATCGGAGGAATCACAGCCTCTGCTCAATATCATGTGTCCGAATCGTTTTTGAGCTCGCCCATACGCCTCATCGACACTTGTGCTGCATTTGTGCCCTTCGCGATTCATGGTCACATGAACTGCGCGTCACGAAAACGAAGGGAGGGTGGTATCGTAGAATGATGGGGGGGTGCCCCACGTAAGCACAGCCCACGCCCACCACGTATTTACATCTGTGTTATCTTGTTGTAGCACCCTATTAGATCGGAGCTCGCGTTTTGCAATGACATACTTCGACGACATTGAGTACAACTTCAAGGATGTGGAGATTTCAGCCGATAATGAGATCAATACCACGCAGTTCCTCCAAGCAACCACCGGCTTGGTGAAGCTGTTCGATCTTCTTGGAAGCACCGCGTTTTCGCTGGTCCAAAGTGACATGAATGGCAACATTGCGAAGATCAAGAAGCGCCAGGAGGCGCTTGGCGAGGCAGGAAGCTCGCTGCAGCAGATTGTGCTCAGTGAGGCGGCCCAGAAGAAAAAGGACGCTACTCAAGGCCTTCTGTGGCTGACCAGGGGGCTGCAATTCACATATGTTGCCATGAAGCGTAATCTTGCGGAGCCCGACGAAGAGCTGAACAAGTCTTTCAACAAGGCGTACTCGGAGACCCTCTCTCAGTACCATAGCTTTGTTGTACGGCCCGTGTTCAAGGCGGCAATGACCCAGTGTCCGTGGCGGAAGGACTTCTACGCGAAGCTGGGATCTCCGCTCGAGACGGTCGAGAAGCAGCTGGCCGCGTGGCTCGAGGCCTTGGGTAGGATCGTGGAAATTATCCAGACGTTCCTTGCCAGCGGAAACTACGCCAAAGGTCTCTAATTATATGGAACAATGCGGAATATGCGTTTGTTCTTAGGTAAAGATATCATACTAAAACCATCTCTGTCAACTTTATGACTCTCGTTGTGCACAATATACGAGAGAGAGCCTTCTCGTCCCATGAGTGCCGCCGTTTCGTTAGTCACGTCCACGGTGCAATTTGACTAACCCACCTTTGACACTTCGAATAGTCATCAGCAGTTAACACACCGACCGCCTCCCGAGACCAAGACAATGTGCAGGTTTATGATCTACAAGGGGCAGGATACTATACGGCTGGAGCACCTGCTCACGCGGCCGGCCCACTCAATTATCAATCAGTCGTTTGACAGCCGACTGCGCATTGACACGCGGAGGCCGATAAACGGCGACGGCTTTGGCGTTGGGTATTACCCCGACGATGTCGAGCCAGACGAGGAGCGCGGGCCCTGCGTGTACTGCGCTACCACCCCTGCGTGGAACAATCTAAATTTGGAGCGCCTTGCGTCTAAAACACGGAGCAAGATGGTATTTGCTCATGTTCGTGCCTCTACGTCTGGCGTCCTATCTGAGACAAACTGCCACCCGTTTGTGTACCATACACTGATGTTCATGCATAACGGTGGAGTCTCCTATTTCAATCGGTTGAAGCGCAAGCTGTGCGAGCACATCGACGACAAGTACTTCATGTTCATCCAGGGCTCGACAGATTCTGAGGCGTGCTTCGCGCTGTTCCTGGATGCATTGGAGCGGCTCGGGGTCAATCCGGCTGATCCCAATGGCCAGTTCCCGTATGAGCTTCTCGAGCAGGCCCTCCTGAGCACGATTGAGCTTCTTGTGAAGTGGTCGTTGGAGGCTGCCCGCGAGCAGGGAATCACGGACCCAGAGCCGTCCTTGCTGAATTTCGCTGTTACCGACGGCGAGTCTGTCATCGTTAGCCGCTACGTGAGCTCAAAGAAGGAGGAGGCAGCATCTCTGTACTACAGCACCGGCACCCGCTTCTTTGAGTACGAGGCCGGCCAGTACAAGATGGAGCGGTGCCACCGTCTCAACAGCATTGTGATGGTTGCGTCTGAGCCGTTGACGTTCGAGAGATCTGACTGGATATCCATACCCACGAACACGATGCTGGTGATCCGCAAGAACCCAAGCGTGCTTCTCAAACCAATCAAGGACCAATTCTTCGTGGACGACCCGACGAAGATGCGCAGCAGTGAGTTCATGGTCATGAAGGGTCTTGCCAGTCCGCTGGTGGAACCTTCCGCACGCAAGCAGCTCGGGTCGCAGCGCGGAGTGCCGCCTCTTGGACGCGAAGGCCGCAAGCCCGAGCCTGTTCCAGCTTGAATTTGCGGAAGCATTCGCCTGCACACTGAAGGATCAGCTCACTGCATTTTGTAAACTACTTTCTGTTCATCCATTGTATCTATATATTGCCGACTGGCAGCACAAGAAGAACCACCCACCGGTAACGATTGTTTCTTAGTTAGTCACGTAGCCTAAGGAGACAGCGGCGAGGCACGTTGTTGTCGCCCCAACCCGCACTGTCACATGGAGCTTGTTGGGCAGTGTAATCAACAATAAGCCTGGGCTAGCTGGCGTAGTGCAGGCATCAGTCTCCTTGTTTAGACCGTGATTAACAGCTGATGCAATGAGTTCGGAGGTCGCAAATACCGCCTGGGGACTTGGCCTGCTTGAATTGACTTCTGTACGTCGTCTAGTCGAGCCGCAGGGCCCGTCGGAAAGCCTCTCCGCCCGTACCAGGGACACACTATACCCTGTTGTCGCGTTCCTCGCTGGACTGCAGCCTTTGAGCACTCAGCAATCCATCCTGAACGTGGGCCTCGGCTCGGCTCGAAACCTGCTGCTGGGGCGGCCTATACACACAGTTGGTGGACTTCAAACAATTGGGACCGCGTCTCTTCTAGTTGACGCCATAAGGGGGAAGGGAATTACTCCGCTAGCAGCCGTAATAGCAGCTTACACTGTTGCCAAATACCCATATGTGAGCAAGCAGGCTGGAAAGCGTGATAGTAGCGCCTTCACGGTGGACGGCAAGTCAATTGAGCCGGACTCAACAAGGCCACCCACCGATTCACTTCAGTCCATTGATCAAGGCACCATGTCAGAGCAGGAGGACAAGTACGTGGTGGTGAACATCGTGCTCACAGCAGCTGCTCTTTCAGTAGGACAGGCAGTGGCTGCAGGGCTGTTCACCACCAACGAGTTATTTATATCCGGAGTATCTCTGGTTTCGTTTGGCCAGGTCCTGAATTCGGCATTTCCTAAGGGGCTCCCGGGCTACCTTGCTGGATCCAGCCCGAGCTACGCAATAGTTGCATGTGGGCTGAGCATTCTGCAATATACAGCAGTTAAGCTTGGCCACCGCATGCTATTGCGGTACCGGCCGGGCGCGTTTGTGCTATCTATGCTGGGCGAAGTAGGTTCTCACACCATGGGGCTCTACATACTCGATTCAGTGATCGACATGACTCCGCTGCCCCGCATGATAGAAAGGAGGATTCCTGGGACGTGGGGCAAAGTTGTAACTGGTCTCGTATCCAGCGCGATCCTCATTCTGGCATCACAGATCGGGTCGCGAGGCTTCCTTGTCGACATACACATTAGAATATCCTCTTAGACAACAAAGCAACTAGTATACAAAGGCATTCTCTCAAATGACGGGAGACCCTCATGCTACGATTTCTTAACCACGCTGTCGCTAGAAGCCACCGTATCGCTACTTGGAGTGGGCACGGCATCGCGATTGTTTTTTTGAGGATGCCGGATGGGAGGAAGCACGGCAAAAGTCAAAAATGAGGTGTGGCTCTTCCACTCCGTCTCTGAGAACGATACGGGCTGCCAGTTATACGCAGGATCGCCCTCTTTTACATGCTGACTGCGGCCCCAAGGGTCGTAGGCATTTGGCACGGCGAGTTCCCCATTCAAAACAGCCTTCTGCTCCTCAGTCCTCTCACCTTCAGGGACTTCGCTGGCGGCGCGCTTACGCTTCTTTCTCTCAATGCCTTCACTGCGGCGTTTGCGCACGTCGCGAAGAACTTCCAGTGCCTCGTCGACCTTTCGGTGCAGGCCCTGGTGGCCTTCCCATCGCCTCGCTTGGTTTTCTACCATCTCAATGGCACGGAACCCATGGCGGTGCAGAACCTCTACCGTTTTAATCACTTGTTCTATGCAGGGGCTAAAGCAGCATATATTGACGGGATCTTCTCGGTTGAGGATGCCGTCATGCACTAGGAATGGAATTGCAGCCCAGGGAGCCGGGAGATCAAGGAACACAGAGTTCGCGAGGATCCGAGTGCTGCCGATTTCGAACCCGTTGTCACACACATTCCTGTGAGTGGCATGCACAACACTCTCGAGGTGGTGATCCTTGAACTCGGTTAGTGCCTTAGTGTAACGGTCAAGGTGGTACTCGTAGGTCCAAACTTTGCCATTGAAGCCGAATACCGTTCGAGCTAATGCATGAGTCAATGCTCCAGACCCAGTACCGGCCTCTATTACAATGGAACCAGGTCTGATTTGCAGTCTCTGGACGATGTAGCTCGCATCGGGACTATAAACAATTTGAGTTCTGTGTGGCAGCGACAAAGCCCACAGCTCAGGGGTGGGTGCTACTACGTGCACAAACCCTTTGCCGTTGAGTGACGGCAATTGAGAACCGAACCGCTTGCCGATGATGTCGTCGTGGCGGAAAGGCCCAAACTTTGTTTGCAGGGTCTCTCCTGCTGTCACCACAACCGGCTTGATGGTACCGCGCGATACCCATATGAGCACTAAATCGCCGTTCTCTATATGTTTTTTTGTCTCCAAAAACATAAGGGTTTGTCCAGCCGAGCCCAATTTATTCTTTTTTCAGAGACGCGGCTGTAACAGCGTGAGCGACAAATGGGTCGACATTGCCCAAGAAAAAATTAAGTAATCTGAAAAATCAGGAAATCTGCGGTCAACGCTATTGAACGAGTTCCCCATTTAATCTTTCCAATGGGACGGAAACGAGGGGCGTCTAATAAAACTAGCCGCCAAAAAATCCTCAATGCCTTCGATACCGCCGTGGATGACAAGTATTACATCAAAGGCTTGCGGCAGCAGCAGGACATTGATCTTGACCAGGTAGCGGACGAGCGCATCCGCGACTTACTGAGCAACACCGTCAATCCGGAAGACGATGAGGATATCGATAGCGACGAGGCGATGGGATCCGCCTCTGAGATCTCACTCGGAGAGCCGGACTCGGGTAACGAGAGTGAGTGGGGCGACAGTTTTGATGAGTCTGAACTTATGACTTTGTCCGAGATTTGGGATCTTGACGATAAGGAGAAGTTGGAGGAGGCCCGTGCGGCAGACCCCAATGCTAAGGACTCCAGTGAACCTAGAACTGGCAGTGGCCAGGGGAGGCCGAAGCCAAACAATGTGAAGGATAAATTGCGCCCCAATCACGAGCTCGAATCTGAGTCTGTATCAGGGTCCGGGTCCGAGTCTGAATCTGAAAGCGGCTCTGACTCTGCAGACTCCGGATCTGGCTCCGAGGCTGATTCCGAGTCGGCTGACGAATTGGATCTGGATGGCATGAGCGATGCTTCTTCCAGTGATGATGAAGACAATGAAGCATTGCTCAAGGCTATTAAGAGTGTCAGTGGCGTGGATGATATGAGCTCTGCATCTCACCGTTTGGTTGATGCAGGAGAAGAAAACCCTTTCAGCTTACCCAGCGCTTCAGGCTCTCTTGCATCCGAGCAAGACTTCATTCCTGGTACCAAGCAAGGTAAGACGCTCTCTGTACCCGCACCGCAGCGAGTACAGGAGCGCGCTGAGCGCGCGGTGGCACTCGATCTTGCGAATAAGGAGCTTGGGAAATGGGCTGATACTGTTGCTGCAAATCGCCAGGCCGAGTCCTTGCAATTCCCCATAAATGCCCCTCCTGAACTCCAAGCAGCATCTCCGTTCGTCGCCACAGTGGCAACTGAACAAAATTCGTTGGAGCAAAAAATCTCCGGCATTCTTCAGACCAGTGCTCTGGCAGACGAGAACGCGGTGTCTACCTTTGAAGAGCTTGCCCCATCTCACCTATCCATAGAGGAGGTACGCAAGCGCCGGGATCAGCTGAGATATATGCGGGAACTGGCATACAGAGAGGAGCAGCGCGCAAAACGGATAAAGAAGATCAAGTCTAAGTCTTTCCGCAAGATTCACAAGCGCGAAAAAGAGAGGATGCATCAACTTGAGCACGGCGAAGAGGACGACGAGGAGGACTTGGAGAAGGCTGAACGCCAGAGAGCTCTGGAGCGGGCTACTCTAAGGCATCGCGCTAATTCTAAGTGGGCCAAGCGCATGTCGGATCAAGGTCTGACCAGAGACGCTGGGACGCGCTCTGAGATTGAAGAAATGCTTCGTCAAGGAGAAGCACTCAAAGAGAAAATCCGTGGTGGTTTCGACTCTGAGTCCGAAGACTCTGGTGATTCTGAATCAGAAAGGCTTCGACTTGAAACGGAGTCGAAGGAAGAAGCGCCCAAGAAGGGAGTTCTCGCTATGAAATTCATGCAAGAAGCCGAGGACCGTGAACGCAAGGCCAATGAAAGACGTCTTAGAGACGATTTCAGCGATGCTGATAGCGAAGAAGAGAACATTGGCCGAAAATCATTCAATCCTGCAGGACAGCAGCTCAAGCGCGATCTCGCGGCTATGCAGGAGGAAGAGGAGAGTGAAGGGAGTGACGACCTTGCGAACCATGATGCAAGGCAGGCTACTCAAGCTGCTCACAAGCGTCAAAATAAGAAAGAGAAACGAGAGATTGGAGCCGAAGTCGTTGAGCTTCGTAATGTTGAAAGCATGGAAACCGAGGAAGGTGGTAGACCATCTCGGGCCCTTACAGGCAACCGTCAGCCACAAAAGCCCAAGCGCAACGACTCCTCGTCTGAGCCAGGTGTAACGGCACAGGTTACTGATGTTGAGAGTAATCCATGGCTGCTTGCTGCAGCTCAATCATCCACGCCTGGCGAAATGGCGCTCTCCGTTGGAAAAAATGTCAAGCCGGAGGTGCGCGTGAAGGGCCAGAGGCCTAGCAAGTACAACAATATTAGCGTCGAGAACACGCTTGGTGAATCCATGGTTCGTGAAAAAGACTTGTCGCTGAAACAGCAGGATCTCGTTCGTGAGGCATTCGCGAGCGACGATGTTGTAGCCAGCTTCGAAGCGGAGAAGCAAAGCGACCAAGATGCGGATGGCGACCAAGAGATAGACGAGACTCTTCCTGGGTGGGGTTCTTGGAGCAATGACAAGCCTCGCGTGCAAAAGGTGAGGAAAATCATTGGTATCAAGCGAAACGAGCGCCAGGACTTCAAGAAGGGTAACGTTATCATCAATGAGAAGGTCAACAAGAAAGCCGCCAAGTACAATGCGAGCGCCGTGCCGTTCCCTTTCGAGAACAGGCAACAGTACGAGCGGTCTCTGCGTATGCCGATTGGCCAAGAGTGGGTCACCAAGGACACGTTTCAGCGGCAGACGAAGCCGCGCGTCGTGGTCAAGCGCGGCACCGTCATCGATCCCATCCGCAAGCCACCCACAAACTAGCATTCCCATATCCAGATTCAGGCCCAATAAGCTTTCTACGTATGTGTGTATTATATTCAATTACAGCGAGTCCAAGCGATCCTGGATCTCCTGGGAGCTCAGCGTCTTGAAGCGCGGCCCGCTGACGCCCTCGACACCCTCGAAGCCGAGGAGGTCGTCGTTTGGTACCCCAACAACACAGATCTCTACATTATCGCCGGTCATCTCGCCCTCGATGCTCTCCTTGAGGGTAAGCAGCGTGATGTGAATGGCGTCCTCGAGCTCAAGCTCCTCGTTCCATCGCTTTTCCAAAAACGCCTTGGCCGAAGTGGAGCCCTTGCCGATCGCGGTGGCCTTCCATGGGTAGTACGATCCGCTGGGGTCGATCTGGTAGAGCCCGAACCCGTGGTCGTCGTCGTGGCCCGCCACGAGAAGCGAGACGCCGTAGGGGCGCACGCCTCCCGCCTGCGTGGCCTGCTGGACGGTGCGCGCGATGTCCTGCACCACGATGCGCGTCGGCGGGTATGCTTGGTAGGTCTGCTTGTAGTTTGTGTGGGCGAGCTTGCGGGCCTTGTCTACAAGCACGCGGAAATCGGGGCCCATACCGGAGTAGACCATGCCGACATCAGGCGTGAGCTGCGCGACCTTAGTGACCGAGTCGTTGTCCACCAGCGCCGAGCCGGCTTTCTTCTCGGTGGCAAGCACAATGCCATTCTGCGCCTTGATGCCGACGGACGTGACGCCCGAATTGACGGCCTGCAGGGCGTATTCGATCTGAATGAGCTTGCCATTCGGGCTGAACGTCGTCAGCGAGAACGAGTACCTATCAGCCATGGTCTATGCTGATGGAGTGAAGTCGTCGTGGTGGTGGGTAGGCGTTGTGGGTGGGTTGTTGGCGCCGGGATGCATCTGTAAGCAGGCGTTGTCCTCTCGCGATCGACGAGGGGCGGCCGCCAACGCCTCCAAGAATATATAGAATACATGAAATATAGGAAGGCGAGATCTTCGTTGCTGAAAGCCCTCCGGCTGACAACGTGGCATTAATTATGTACAACCGCTAACTAGAGGTATCCGATCCAATTTGAGATGGGCTTATGCTATCAGATGTCCGGCATCTGGATGCGAGATCTTTGAATCTTGGGCTAATCTCTGAGCGGAAAGCTCCTTCTGCTGCCCCGCAAACAGACGCGCCCAAAACTGGTCGTCAAAATACATAGGGTGCGCGTAGTTGCAGTCCAGCTGTCGCTTACATTGCGCCCCGTCTCGGCAAATAGCGGCCGAGAGACCGCGCGCCGGAAGCAAGTGAGCAAACACAGGTTTCCCTGCGAACCATCTGGAATTAATGTTAGTCAAGACGTGTGCAGCATCCTCCTCAGACTCGAATGATATGTAGACATTTCCTTTAAGATGCTGCGACTGGTTTTCGGCCACAAACATCTCGGAGACCGGCCTCATTAGTGATACTTCAACAAATATATCTTCTACAAGCCGCCGCAGCTCTGTCTGGTCTTTTCTGCCCGTGGGCAAAGGCATACTCACCAACGCAATTGCCGGCGACTTCTGAGGCAGCACATGCCGCCGAACGCATTTGTCACCATGTCTGCAGGCGCCCACCTTGTAGAAAAACTGGCACTCTTCCAAGTGTGCGCCAGTACCACGACTCGACATATTTTCTCAACGTGTTGCCAGTAAGTTCTAAAGTAGTTGGCGTGAGCGTTCTGCTTCGGGTTGCGTAATCAAAGATGGTCACTGCCCTTTAGTCGTCGGCCGGCGGTGTGTGCGGGTGTGCCTTGGGCGTGAGTGGACAGCCAGATAAACGGCGAAACGGCGACTTAGCATTGCGGTCTCTAGCTCAGCAATGGGTGCCGATGGGGGAAGTCTCGCTAAACGCTCCGATCTGGTGTCCCGCGCCCCAGTGCGCCCAGCATCGCCTGGTTCACTGAGTGCAGATGCGTGGACACTCTGTGCATTGAGCGGAAAAGAGCTGCAAGACCCCGTGGTGAGCGACTGGAATGGCTATTTATACAATAAAAAAGCCATTCTGGAATTCTTGCTGGGCACGTCTTCGTTCTCCATTGCTCCCAAGACCGATGTTCGCCAGATCAGAGACGTTGCCGCAGTGTCGCGAGAGGTTTCTGGTGGTCGGTGGATCGATCCAGTCAGTCAACAGGACGTTGTGTCCGAGGCAAGCAGTCAGCAGCTGGCCTATATTGTAGAGTGCGGCCATGTGGGGCCGTTCAAAGTCCTGGCAGATGCGCGGGCGAATACTTGCCAGGTCTGCGAACGGTCGTACAGCAATGTTGTGATAATGAACCCGCAGACTTGGGAGGCCGTGGCCAAAAACAAGTCGCGAATGGAGCGCCTTGAGCAGATGGGGCTGTCGCACAGTCTACGGCCGCGCAAGCGGCACGCAAAGAAGCGCGGCCTGGACCGAGAAGTTGAAGATAATAGTGAAATAAAGGCCGCTAAGTTGCGGAGAAATAGCTAGCTTTCGAGTTTATGTACATAGAGTGGGCTCGACTGCGGCAGCAGTGTCCACCGAGGCACCACCAATTCGAGGCACCGCCAATTGAAGGCGCCATCAATTGGAAGCGCAAAATGGCAGACCCCAGAGCCATCTGCTCATCGAGACTCCTGGAATTCGGACGCGGGCTCGGACGCGGGCGCGGCCTGGCCGTCGAGCAGGTGCTTCTTTTGCTTCACCTCATGGTTGTGTTGCACAGCACGGAAAATACCGAATCCAAGGTATCCGGAGTAGCCCAGGATCCCGAGCACAGTCAACCGATGGACCAGGTCTGCGCTTTGAATGTACCACGGACGGCCTGCCATGGATAGATCTCGTTTGTTGAACGTGGGTCCTGCTGCTCGGGGCTGCTATTAGATTTTGTCATCGCCACAGAAACGTAACACGTAACACAGGCGTCGCATTCTTGAAGCCCACCACCCATGCACCACCCATGCTCGGTGGGCTTCCTGGTCTGATGGGTACATAATTCAACTGTTTTTTCAATGGCCACTAGACTAGAACATTTAGATACGTGCTAATACGATATTAACCAACAACTTAAACTATACATGCCCACGGTGTGCCATGTGTCTAGAGATCGCTCCGCACGACGGCATTGAGGCCAACTACTTTCGACAGGTACGTGCGGATCTTGCTGCCAACGTTGCTGAAATGGGCCTTCAGGTGGTCAATGGTGGAAGGCGGCTTGCCACCGGAAACAAACGACTCGTAGTGCTCGCGGGCCGCCTTGACAAGGTGGTCCTTACCCTCGGAAAGCTCAGCTCCGAAGTCGCTGAGGTACTCCTTCAGGTCCTCCACGCTCCATTTGCTGAACGTCTCGTGCGTCGCCTCGCGGAAGTCTCCGTACGCGGTCTTGACCTTCTCCGCAGACTCTTCGCCCTGAGCCTTGCCCTCCTCGTACGACTTCTGGTACGACGCGTGGAGGCGGTCGACCAGCTGCTTGCGCGAGCCCTCGATGCTCTCGCCCGCAGCCTGCAGCTTCTTCACCAGCTCGTCGCGGCTCCAGCCGTCGAACCAGAACTTGCCCGACGGGCCATTGAAGTTGATCGGCAGCTTGTGCTTGATGCGGGCAACCGCCGCAGACAGCTCGTCGCGCGTCGAGCCCTGGGGGACTTTGAATCCGCGCGCATCAAGGAATTCCTTCAGCCGCGACTCCGACCATTTGCTGCCAATGGTGTTGCTGATTGACGCAGTCTCGGACTCGTAGAACTCCTTGCCCTTCTCGAGCAGGTCCGACGCCTTCTCGGACGTCGACTCGGCATACTCCTTCACGTCCTTAAGAAACAGGTTCTTGTGCTTTTTGGCCGTCTCCACCACATTGTCTCCAATCTCGGTGACGCCGTGGTAGTCCAGCCATGCGTGGATGTGCTCGGGCGACAGGCCCTCCAGCACGCTGTCCTTGAAGTTGCCGGCCGAATCGACCACCTCGAAGCCAAGGCCCTCGAGGTGCTTGCGCACGCGGTCGGACTTCGAGTCCTGGAAGAACAGAGACGCCAGGGCGACCTGTCCCGTGAGAAGAATCGCGAGAATTCCGCTCAATTTCATTTTAAACGGTCAATGGAGATGTTGCTCACGCCTTTCGAGGGCCGACGTTATATGTGCCCCATGGCAATTTATGCGCCCTTGCCCTATTCACTTCGTTGCTGCATGGTCCCCATTGACCCCACGTTGCTAACGAATGGCGGCGGCCTAACGTGATTCGGCTCGACTTCTTGTTTGGGCCCGCGCGAAACGCAGCGCGCGCACGAGGCGCCGCCGGCTTTTATTCGAGCTCGGGCATACACAAGAGCTGAAGAGTCTTATTCAGAATTTATCCCGCAATTTAATTAGATGTGATCTCAGGCTTGCTCATGCGAGTGGCGGCCCACTCCGGTGCGCCCGAGGCGCTGTTTTAGAGCTTTGAGCTAAATCGGCTACAGCGTCTCGGCATGGCTTGCCCTTTTCCCCTACCTCGAAGGCAGGGCTGAAACGCCCGATCACGTAAAGACTCGGGGGAATGACGAGGGCAGCCGGACAACCCGCCTGTCTCATATCCCGCGCTTGTCAAAAAGTGTCGCACTCTAGTGCCGCTCAATTCCGAGATTAAATAGGTACCGCTGAATTAATTCCGCCAACTATTATATTCCGACGCTGGCCTATCAAGAGGCTATACTCATGTCCATGCATGGTGTTGGAATAGTGGTCTATTTTGCAGTAAGGATGGTGCGGGTGCGTCCCAGTAGCCGTTGCCGCTCCTATTTTATTGTGAATAGCTTCATTGATGTCTAGTCAGTTAGTTACCAGGCACCGATGGTGCCAATGCCAAAAGCGGTGGCTGCCCTTCCGACCCTCCAAGCAGTGGCCATAAACCCACCATACTGCTAGCTCTTGATCCCGATGAAAAACACCATCGTGACATATTGGCTCGCCAACTGCGACAGACAGCTTGACAGAGAAAATGTCGACCCCGTTTGGCGGCTTCAATCCGAATGCCCGACCCAAAGCATTCTCGGAGATGACCGTGGAGGAGCAGGCCGAGGCTGGAGCCACAGCAATGATAAGCTTCCTCCAAAGCTGTCCTGGTAAAACAGTCACGGCTGGTGTCATGGGATTTGGACTCGGTGGTATTTTCGGGTTTTTCATGGCCAGCATGTCTTACGATACCGCCATGGGTGTGACGCAGGCCGCCAAGATATCACACCTGCCGTTCAAGCAGCAGATGAAGTATCAGTTCACGGATATGGCAAAGCGGTCTTACTCGTCGGCAAAAGGATTCGGCAAGATCGGTGGCATCTACTCGGGCGTGGAGTGTGTGATAGAGTCTCTGCGCGCCAAAGATGACATGTATAACAGCCTTTGGGGTGGCTGCTTCACGGGCGCGGGCCTGGCTATCAAGACGGGACCCCAAGGCGCGCTGGTGGGCTGCGCGGGCTTCGCCCTGTTCTCGCTCGCAATCGAGACCTACATGCGCTCAGACCAGAAGTTCCCGCCGACAACCGATGAGGACTGGTGAGTTTATTTATTTCTTTCATTTCTGTACATAGCCACAAAGAGTAGAAAGCAGGTCATTGTAATCATTAAATAAGGTATCTCTATGGTTTCGCATCCTGTCTATATGTGTGAGCGGCCCAGCTGTCCGCTATGCTATGCGTCGCTATGCTATGCGTGCACCGCTTGTCCAGCGAGTTCGACGATCTCCTGGTCGGCGTGTACATGATATCTCTTCATTTCATCAAAAACGAGGCTCGCCTCAGACTGCCTGCCGTTGGAGACGTACGACTCCATCAGGGCCTTGAAAATGTTGTGGTCGGGAAGAACACGGCTGTTTTTCACGAGACCGCGGTAGAAATTCCGCGCCCCATCGAAATCCTTGAACAGCACGCCTCGAGCCCGTAACAGCGTGGCAAAGCACATGGTGGTGATCGGTGCCCCATCATGGCGCATGAGCGCTAAAACCTTGTCTGCGTCCGCCAAGCTGGCCTGGGACTCTTGGTTCCGCAGCAGGTAAGCCTCAATTAGAAGACGGTAGGTGTAAGGGGTGGCCATAGTGCCGGTTGCGCGGAGCTCCATGAACACCTGCAATGCACCGTTGCGGTCGGCGACTTTATGCACATAATACTGCATCAAGTGGTTGAACACCTTTGCCTCCAAAAGGCTCTTGGTAAGGACGGGCATATCCTTCAAGATCTGGAGCGCTCGGTCGCCCTCGTTGAGGCGCACATGCATGCTGATGATATTGCCCCAGGTGGGCGCCACGACTGGGAATCCTTTCGCTTCCATCTCGTTCAACATCGCCACCACCTGGCTCCTCTTAAGGTTCCGCGCCTGAATAGAGACAACGTCGTTGTAAACCTGAGGACTCATAGGTAAGCTGGCCTCTGAGCGCGCTTCGTTGAAAAGCGAAAGGCACTCCGTGGCGTCTTTAGAGCTGGCAATCAGAGCCGAGTATGCAGAGGACTCCGCAAAAACCCCCATTTCCTTCAGATCACTCAGGGCTGCCAATGCCAGCTTGCGGTCCTGAGATGCAGTGGCAGCGATGAGTGAGTTCAGCATGGGCCGCGATTTAGGCATAAGCTTGTAAAGCTCGTGCAACAGGTCGATTTCCTTTGTCCTTGCACAAGCTTGGAATACAGCGTCAACAGCGGCTGGCGACACCAGCTTGCGCAGCCGAATCTGGTCCTTGAGCAGGTCAATTGCATAGTCCAAGCCGTTGGGGAGCAGGGCGTATCGCTGGATCTTAGCAGACTCCTTTGCCGTTGCCTGCGGCTGGCCAAAGATAGGGGTGGGGTATCTACGGTACCACAGACTGAGCAACGGTCCGGTCTGGCCAACACTGATCAGAGCTTCGGCTATACGATCGCTTTGCGCATTGGTGAAAGCACTCTTTGCAGCAAGCGAGTCCTCGACCAAGAGAGGGAAGAGCTGCGACAAAAGCGACAGCTCTTTCTCGGAAGCTCCGGATCCTTCAGTAATGAAGCTAGCCAGTGCAATCAACAAGTCGCTGAGTGTGCGGCTGTCAACAAGCTCGGCAACCTCGTGAGGAGACCCTAGTCTCGCTGCCGCCACTATTTCGAAGGCAGCTAGCCTGGCCCGCGGGCTGTGCATGAGGCAAGGGAGCATTTTTAACGACACCGCCAGCGAAAATTGGTCCCGCTTCTGGAACGCGTTCACTGCCTCAGATGCCATCTCCTGGCCAACGAAGCTGGTGATTTCGAGTCTCTTCCACGAGGCTTCGAGCTTGGGGAACTGCCAGGCGAATAGGTCGGCTGCCAACATGGGCTGGTTGGTGGCGCTCAGGTATTTAACAACCTCCACAATAGTTACGGGATCAAGGGCACAGTCATTCAAATGGGACTCGCGCAGACCCATGTACAGCGCTGAGGTGTCCTCGGCCGCCACGCACAGGCGCAGGAATGCGCCCCGCGGATCGCTGCTCCCGTTAGCACTGTCACCACCAGCAGCGCCATCGGCAACGCCGCTAGAAGAGGAAGAGTACTCGTAGAACAGCTGCGTCGCAGAGGGCAGTGAGTCCTTGGCGGAACTGCGTGGAACAGCAATCATCGCCTCACCGATCACAGAGGGTTCTGGCTTCGTCTGCTGCACCCAACGTCTCGCAGTGCCAACCATTCCCAAGGAGGCGAATCCTTTGATGAGAGGCCTGAGAAGATAGCGGGGGGAACTGCATCCATCGAAGAAGGCGATAGCACCCCTGGGTTCATTGAGGCGGAAATACGCGCGCAGCATTGCGGTCTGGGCTTTTTCGGAGCGCTGGTCCTGTGGATCCAGTGAACTGAACTGCTCAGCGGCGGCTTCGATTGTGGGTTGGGCCTCGATCAGCTTGACCAGAGACTTGGAAGCCGACTCAAGAACTCCAACTGGAACAGACACCTTGTGCTCAATACACGCCTCCACAACAGCATCAAGAGAGGCCTGCAGGCCCTCCGTCAGGCACTCAGGGTGGGTGGCAACCACTGCTTGGAGCAAACCAACCGCAAGGGTGAGATACTCCTCCACGGCGAGACTCTCGAGGGCCTCATCAACCGATTCCAGCACGTCGCTCTCTGAGCCAATGATGGACTGGAGCTCTGCACGCTTACGTGCGAACTCATCGGCCGTGGACACCAATGAGTTTATCACAATGGTGTAGGTCCTGGTGTTGGGGCGGACGCTCCGGCGAAGCATTCTCTCGTAGGCCTCGAGAAGGATCCCGGTCTCGGTCGTCGACGCAAGCGACTCAAGCGCGATATTGTACGCCTCTACTGGAATCGCCGCCTTGAGCGTCTCGAGCGTTTCGAAGGTCGACAGAACAAGACGGTGGGACCCGGCAGCCTGAAGAAGGCGCATCTTCGAGATCACGCCATCCACAACATTGACCTCAGCGGTGTTATCTATGATCTCAGCGATCGGGTCGCGGCCTATAGCTGCCGGATCAGAGAAAAGCACCTCAGGTGCCGAGGCTTCGCGCCTGCCCTCGGATGTGAGGCTCAGCGATCTCACCGGGGGGTGCAGCGAGAGAGCCGCATCGTCTTTCCGGTCGTCTTTCCGGTCATCTTCGGGTGCTTGCGGAGCCGGCGCGACTGGGCCCAAGTTAGCTCCGCCAGTAAGCGCCAAGTACGGGTTCCCAATGCTCCCCGATTCAGAGTGCGGGCCCGAGTTTCCGGCGCCGCGCGTATTATCTTGATAAAGGGCTAACTGGCTTTGTTGATGACGCGTAAACTGGGGAGTCGAAACAAAAAAGTTGGGCACAGACTGGGACTGCTGCTGGGAGGAGGACCCCCAGAGGTTCTGCGTCCTTGTCTTTGCCGCGAGGGTAGACCGCGACAGTGTCGTCGCAGATTTCTGGAAAATCATAGGCCCATTCTATAACTATTGCCACCTGAGATCGATTGCTGGATCTTGAGTTTTAAACGTTATGATTTAAGGCACCTGATAGACTCACCCTAGACCTTTAAAGCCGGTGGCTAGATCTTGTCTCAGCCGAGGTCTTTCCTCGGCAGTGGGCCGCGCCGGATACTGAAGGCAGAGGCGCCGTTTTCTTGACCGTCTGTGGGTCAAATACGTGTCTTTGGGCATCTGGCCTGAATTCTGTGACATAGTGCCTCTGGCGCGATGCCTCGTGATGTTGATCCTGGGGGCTCTTTCCAAACCCCTAACCCACCATCGACTCATTGTCTGCGAATCACATGCTTTATGAGATGTGTGATTGGCGAGAGAAGTGAGTGGCAGCGACGGAACACTTTGGTGGGGGTACCGCCGCGCTGAAACCATCTAGGCGGCGCTCAGTCTAATTAAAATAATAAATATGCGGGGGTTGTCAATCAGCATCGGACCACCACTTATTAGGCTCTGGGGTAGGCTCAAGTATGAGTCCGAGCTGAGAAAGCTCGCGGATGATATGGCTATTGTAGGTCTTCACCCAGGGTTTCATGCCACCCCGATCTGTGGCGAACTTAGCCATGAACATCTCGATATACCAGTCTGAAAATACCCCGATCCCGAGACAACATACCGCAAATATAATAGCACTCCACAGAACTCCACTGACCACCTTTAACGCAGCCCCTTGTTTGGGGGCAGCTCTGGGTTCTGGGCTACGCGATGAATTCGAGCCATGATGTGCCTCCAATCGGGAAGTCATCGGAATTAAGGTTCTCTCCAATTTGGTTCTATCTCGCGCATCGGCTGCTGCTGCTCTTTGGTTATTTGTATCGCGTGTTGAACGCTTCTGATCCTGTTGCAAGCCATGTAGCTCCCGGTCATGGATATCTAGCTCGCTTTTAAAGCGTAAGAAGGCATCAGGAGCCCGGTCAAAGGCGCCTTTCCTGTCCACAACCTTATCTTCTGGAAGACTAGTCCATCGGCTCGCGGGTCTTTCCCGGTCAGTTGATTCCGTGGACTTTGCATTGAAAGTGATTTTGTGGCCTGACAGATTGGTAGAAACTAAGCCATGAGACGAATTGAGGCCCTGATGCTGCTCGGGGTCTACTTTATTGGGTGGGGAGGCTGCTCTGCTTGGAGGAGCCAAGTATGACGGAGGTAAAGGGAAATCTGCCGAACCACCTTTACTGAATGAGCGAATTCCAGTAATACGAAAGCTTGCGAGTTCGCTGGATACCTTGCGCAGCTTCTCCCTGTCTCGTGGCTCGAGCGCCATACTGTACTGTCCAGCGATCGCCGGTAACGCGCTGCTGATCCAGCACAACTTACGATGCACAACAACTGACGAACTTATGGTCACGTGCTCGCGATATAATGTCTGGTCGAGTAAAGTTAGCTGAACCGAATATCTGAAATGTTGCTTGTATATTAGTCGGTCTGGCGGGTGTGTTAAAGACTGTTTAGAGATCGGGCGCCCCCTCAAGGAAATCAGATGAAGGGACAAAGAAAAGGTTGCCTGTTTTGGCCTCGCTGTAGTCGAGAATCCGATCGTAGTTGCCCTTAGGCTTGCCGATGAACATATTCTCCAGCATGATCTCCACTCTGGTAGGGCTGCGAGAGTAGCCAATGAAATACGTACCGTACTCTCCCTTAGCAAGGGCACCAAACGGCATGTTGTCGCGTAAAATCTGGAGCTGGTTTCCGTCCTCATCCTCGATGTTGGTCAAAACATTGTGCGAGTAGGACTCCTTCTCCTTGTCACCTAGCTCGATATCAGATAGCTTTTGGCGCCCAATGATATGCTCCTGGCGCTCCACGGGCAAAGAGTCCCATTCCTTTTTTTTGTGCAGGTACTTTTGCGTGATGACGTAGCTGCCTCCAGCGAACTCGGGGTCCTCCTCGGTGATCAGCGTTGCGTCGTAGATAGCCTGGCCCGTGGGGTTCTCGGTGCCATCTACAAAGCCGAGTAGATCACGCATCTCGAAATACTTGAACCCGTGGACCTCATCCTCGACCTCGGCAATCCCATCAAGACGCTTGACGATCTGCGAGCCGAGCTCGAAGCACATATCCATCTGCGGGGCACGAATATGAAAGAGAAGGTCGCCCGGCGTGGAAGGTGCATGATGAACGCCCTTCAGTTCCTTAAACGGGTGGAGCTCCTTAGGGCGGCCAGCCTTCCCCTTGAAGATGAGGTCCCACGCTGATGCGCCAATTGCGGTGATGCACGAGAGATCCGAGGACGGATCGCGGAAGCTGACTGCACGAACAAGCGAAGACAGGTCTCCAAACAGGTCCTTGATCTCGTCGGTCTCCTCCTTGTTGGTAATCCGCAGCGTCAGGAACATGGCCGCTGAGGTGAGCTTGTCGCCAACGGCCTGTGGCGTGACCTTTGTGGAGAAGCGCGGGTTCGTGAAGTAGTCCATTTTGAAGCGTTTCGGATTGGGAATGCCTGCCTTGAGAACCGGTCTCAATCCCATGTAGGCCGACCACTTTTGCACGGCAATCGGGTTTTTAAAGCCACGGCGCCCTAGACGCAATGTCCCTTGCCCAATAGGCTTGCTACTAATTCGTGCTGGCCATACCACGTTACGCACCCATATAGTGGTCATATGCACTCCTGCCCTGCTTGCGAGATAGCATGCAAGAGGTTGTGTAGGGTTTACCCGGAGCCGCACTATGCAGGTGGTGCCGCGTTTGCACGGAGCTAGGCTCCGCTTCAAAACAGAACACCTCGCTATCTGGCTGATTACCACTGTTTGGCTCAGCTTACCGCTGACCGCAGTTCATTTCCAAACCAAGTACATCATCAGCGCAGACGTTGTGTGGCTAAATTAACCAACACACACTGTAAGCGGGACAGTTTTACAACCGAAGTTTAAGGGTTTTGCCGAGAAACTAGACCCACGGCACGTGGAGTAAAGTGGTTCAGATGATAAGCAACCAGCAGTCCTAAAACGATATATAGTATACAGTTTAGATCAAGAGATTAGCGACTCTAGCGAAAGCGATCGGCTATGCGGGATCTGTTAGGGTCGGGCAGTTCGACAGCCGCGGTGGGTATCTAGCCTACTCTTTGACCTTGTACTCGCGCTGGAACATGCCATCGACGTGGGTAAGGTAGTACGTGCCGTGGCGAAGGTGCTCTATGGAGCCCTGCGGGTCGAAGTTCTTTTGCAGGTGGGCCTTCTCGCGAAGGGCCAGGGCGGCCTCGTAGCCCTCCGGGGCGACCTGCTCGCGCTCGTCAAGCAGCTGCTTCAGGCCAGCGGTCTCGATCAACTGCGAGTAGTCGCCAGCGACCTTAACGCTGAAGAACGAGGAGGCCAGGCCGCTGCCGTACGAAAACATCGAGACGCGGTCGCCGACCAGACTCTTTTCGGTGAACGTGAGAACGGACGCCAGCGACAGGTAGACGCTGCCCGTGTAGATGTTGCCGACGTTCGTCGCGGCCACAAGGCCTGGGGTAAGCTTTGTCTTGGCGCTGTCCTTGGTCAGGCCCATGAACGTCTTCTCGACGTTACGGTCGACCAGCGAGTCTTCGTATGACACAGCAGCGACCTCAGCCGGCACGGCGCCGTCGGCGGGCTTGAAGGCGCCGTTGCGGTAGTCGTCGTACACGAGGCGGCCGAAGCTCTTTGTGACGAGCTTGCATGTCGGGACGTGGAAGGCCGAGGCGGCAAACTGCTCCATGCCCTTTTCGGTCGTGCCAGACTTGCGGAGGTACGACTCATAGGCGTGGTCGAGCGCCTTGGTGTAGCAGGTCAGCGAGTACTGGCCGTCGACCACGGGGTACTCCGACGTGAAGTCGGGCTTGTAGAAGTCGTAGGCGTGGTCCATGTAGCTGCCGTGCTTCGGCTCCACAACCAGCGGCGCGTCGGGGCCAATGAGCATGGCGACGGTGCCGGTGCCGCCGGTCGGGCGCGCGGCGCCCTTCGCGTAGATCGCGATGTCGCCGCACACCACCACCGCGTACCGGCCGTCCCACGAGCTAGAATCGACCCAGTTGATGGCATTAAACAGCGCGTTCGTGCCGCCGTAGCACGCGTTGTAGGTATCGACGCCGTCGACGTCCTTGTTGTCCTTGAACAGCTGCATGAGCACACTCTTCACGCTCTTCGACTTGTCGAGCAGCGTCTCCGTGCCGACCTCGAGGCGGCCAACATCCTTGGGATCGATATTGTGCTTCTTGAGCAGCTTCGTGAGCACGGTGAGCGACATCGAGTAGATGTCCTCGCGGTCGTTCACGAACGCCATGCGCGTCTGGCCAAGGCCGATGGTGTACTTGCCGGCGGCCACGCCGCTCGCCTTCTCCAGCTCTGCCTGGTCCACGTACTGGGATGGGATGTAGAACTCGAGGGCTTTAATACCAATATTTTGCGGGCGACTCATTTTTTTTTGCAGGATCGCGCGAGGTGGATACGGCGGAAAGTAAGAGCGGGTGTGGTTGTTTAGTTCCTGCCTCGCGTCTGCCGCAGGGATGCTGACTCCGCAATCACGTAAGCGGCTCGGGGTCCTGCCTCTTCGGTGTGAACACGGCGCTTTACGCCTTCTGCCCACCACGGGTATATATCTGTCTTTGGCGGGTGAGGGTTGAGGCTTACCCACTTTTGCCTCCAAAAGGTTGGGGGCACGCGGCCGCCTATCCCCCCGCTCATGTAACGATTCGGCGGCTTCGCCACTAACGCGTCTATTTAGAGAAATGCGCCGGTGCGAATCGCAGATAATCTATTTATGTCGCAGGCTTCACCGAAAAGGACCTTGATAATAATAGCTAAGCGCATGCAGAAAAAGTAACGCTAGCATCTAAGATTAATGCCGTCACGCAGTTCTCCCTCGCGATACTCAAACATCACCTGAACACCAACGAACAGCAAGAATGAGCACATCGCTGTGAACCACAGACCGGCTGCAGTACTCACCATCTCGTTTAGAAGGTTCGCGATTCCGTCGACGCCAACGGCGAACCCCACCAGATTGGCAATCAGCATCATCCAAACGTTTCCCACGGCGCCGACTCCGGCAACAAACCGATACCACCACCGCGAGCCGTAGACCTTATATGGCACCATCGCGCGCCCCAAGATCTCGGGGAGAACAAACAAGACAATGAGGAAACCCCAAACAAACAGCCTTAGCTGGATGTCGTGCCAAAGGGCTACAAATGCAAATACAATGATTGAATTTTTCAGTTGGTGGTGCGATCCGCCCAAAGGAATGTACAGGTAGCGGGTCACCCACCGGTGGAAGCTGCGGTGCCACGATCGCCAGAAGCTCAGGCCTGAGTAGTTGTTCGCCACACACCGCACCATATTCTCCGGCGGGTCGATGTCGTCCAGCAGCGCCCATAGGCGGAAGAACCGCCAGGGAATAAGTAGCTTGAGCCATATAACAACTAGGTTGAAGAACCCGACCATCGACACCTGTGCTGGGCTGAGACCTCTCCAGGCCCGCGTCTCGGCGATCGAAACAACCGGAATGAAATGCAAAATAAACTCCATGCACAGTAGACACACAAAGAAGCGAACAGTGTAGGCGAACCGACGCTTAGACGTGATAGACGCAAGCGGCTGGTGCCTCTGGACCTGGAAGTCATTGAAGGTCATGATAGGCCCCGCTAGATACAGCGGGGCGTAGAGGCAGTAACCAATGTAGTTGACGTAACCATACTCGTTCAGAGGCCGAGGCGTATTGATGCGCTCGTGTTCATCGCCTTTGGACGAATAAAGCTCTCCTTTGGTGGAGCTCGCCGTGGCCTCCAGATAGTCAAGGTTGAAACTGAGCATGCGCATCATCGTGCACTTGAAATAGACCTGCCATTGCTCCAACACACTACCATACTCCAACCACGCCGGCAGCGGGTACCCGCGCAGCAGCTCATTAGAAAACAGAATGCCAACCCCGAATACCCAAGTGAGGGTGCGACTCCTCAAACGCTTTCCGATCTCGTAGTTTATAAAAAGAATGATCATAACTTTGACCGCACCGGTTCCGTGGAGCGCGAAGTTCAGAAAGACCGAAAAAGCGAAGTCGAATAGGCTGCGACGTTCGTAATCGGTGGCCTTGAGCTTGCGGCGCAGCGCAATCTGCGCCACTGCTAGCACAACGAGAATAGGAAACTGGTTCCGAAACCCGCTGTACTGCGCGTCGCTATTATCAACGGGGCGGCCCATCCATCCTGGAGTCAACCGGTCCGCGAACAAGTCGTAATTCGGATTGCTGGCACTGCCGGCAGATGCTGCTGTCTTGATCATTAGAGGTACAAATACCAGAAAATTCAGGCCGTAGAACGCGAATTCCTTGGTCCGCCATAGCGGCCTCTTTGCAGCCTGCTTGTTTTTCTTCTGCACATCCGGCGGCGGGATGAACCGCGTGTCGAGCGTCTCTGCGCGAAATAAATCCCTGAAAAAAACGAGGGCCTCCATTTGTTGCGCGGTTCGATCGGACACAGGCGCTCTGTTTCAGAGACTAGATGTTGGAATTCGAGACCGCAGAAGGCGTTTTTATCAGGTCTGACGCGTCGATGCACCAGCTGTGTCCACGCACTATTAATGCACGCGTATGGTCCGATGACAAATACGTCGACCCGGAGTGGGGCAAGCCTAGGCAGGGCCTAATCCCATCGCATCGTGGGCCACGCTAGATGGCAGCCATTTATGTATAACCTATAGCTGAATCTTGAATGGTGTAAGCTTGCCGTACCTGCTCTCGGTTGGAGGGGCCTACGTTTTCATAATTGAGAGTATTACTGGGTGACGCTTCAGCAGATTCACATGAGATTGAACCCTGTAAAAGTATCAGTTTGGCCTCCAAAGTATGCTCTGTCCAAACGGTCGAAGCTTGCAAGAAGCTACTCTTTGCACACTGAACGATTCTAAACCAAGTTAAATTGCTTGTCTTTGCCGGTAAATTGGGAGAGACGACACCATTTACTTAATCAGACAAACGCGCTCAGAGCACGAGCACAACACAAAATATACGCACACTCAAGCTCATAAAACCGCTCGAGTCTCACATCTCCAGCAGCGACTGCATTTGAAATGGATCGCAGACCCAACCCACCCGGCTGGGTGCCTCCGAAAGCTCCATATAACCCATACGATCCGAATGACCTGAGACCCGCTGAAGGCTACCCCAGTGAATTCAACACTCCCGGACGGCCTCGCAACTGGTCGCAGATCCCTAAAGAGGCTCAGCAGCCACGTCAATTCAAAGAGGCGCTAAAGCGGCTGAACTACACGCCGCGCCCTGCCAGTGAACTGTACCCTGGCCAATTCAAAGTTCTGCGAAGGAAGAAAGGCTCCTATTTCAACCAAGGTGTGAGGCTCCTCGGTAAAACGTTGACCGTCATTGTTGTGATTGGAAGCGTGTTTTTCTACCGGTGGAACGATGGCTATGACAATATATTCAGTGAGCCGTACCGGCTCCAACTGCGAGTAAGACAAGCACTGTTTGGAGATCTCTCGAAGCAGCAACAGGATGACATGGAGGGCAAGCAGCGAGGCATGATCAAGAAAATACCGATGCAGTCGCAGCGCGCTGCGCCGACTGCCGAGATAGATTCAGCGCGAGCGTTCGAGCGGCCCGAGCGAAGCCATGTGATTGAGGCAGAGAGGAGGCAGCAAGCCCAGCAAGAAGCTATATTGCGAGCAGTAAAGATTGCTGAAAATAAGCTAGAGACAGATCCTTCCAGCGGTGGGACAGGTTCCAAACGCGGATGGTTCAAATGGTGGTGAGCAACACCTCGGCAATTAGACAATTAGGTGTGCCCACTGAAGCCGAGATGTTATTCCCAGGTTCTCGAACTCAAATCGGTATACACAGTGATTTTTTATTGGCAGTATGTGATTTTTGTGCCCATAGCTGGGTTGGACGTCTCTCTAGCAACGGTGGCCGCTGGCTCGTTTGGGTGGTGGTACCCTAAGCCTTAGGCCGTAAAGTGGCTGGGAGATTCAGCCCCGGTTTGGTTCTTGTCTCCCGCTCCACAACCTACAATGTCTGTTGTGACCAGCGTTTATGACTATCTGCTAATATGCTTGTCGCTTCTTCTCCTGTTGTTTGAGACCATTGCAACGGGATTCACCATGCTGCTCCCACCTGGGGCAATTGATGCGATCAGCCGGCTCCTTCAGCGAACTCTGCCGCACTCCGAAGAGGAAAAGAAGCTAAAGGAGGACGACTTTCTGTCGCAGAGGGTGAAGGATGTCAGCGATGCCTCAACCTTTGTGGAAATATGTGCAGTGCACGGGTATAAGGCGACCGAGCATGTTGTAGGCACGAAAGATGGCTACGTGCTGGGTATGCATCGCATCGCGCCGGCTGGAAAGAGTAAAGGGGCGATATATCTCCACCATGGGCTGCTTATGAACTCCGAAATCTGGGTCGCGACGCCGCGCGCTTCCGACAGCGTTGCGTTCCAGCTGGCCGACGCTGGGTACGACGTCTGGTTCGGGAACAACCGTGGGAACAAGTACTCAAAGAAACATGAGTCCCGAAGCTCATCTTCCCGCGAATTTTGGAATTTCTGTCTTGACGAGTTCGCCATTTACGACATCCCGGCCATGGTCGACTACGTCCTCAAATTCACGCGGCAGAAGAAGCTTACTTACATTGGCTTCTCACAAGGCAGCGCCCAGGCGTTTGCTTCGCTGGCCGTCCACCCCGATCTCAACCGCAAGATCAACGTGTTTATAGCATTGGGGCCTGCAATGGCTCCGCCCAGCGTGGGCCCGCGGATTCTCCACAGCCTGATGACCGCAAGCCCCTCGCTTTTGTATCTGCTGTTTGGCCAGCGCATCATCCTGCGCTCTACCGTTTTTTGGCAGCACATCATGCTTCCTGAGGTATTCATCCGCGTCATTGATATGTCGAACCGCCTGCTGTTCCAATGGAAAAGCAAGCACATCTCGTTGGCCCAGAAGCTAACCGGGTACTCGCACCTGTATTCGTATACGTCGGTGAAGTGTGTGGTGCACTGGTTCCAGATCATTGCGCGCGGGAATGGGATCCACATGTATGATGACGACACGTTCGGGTTCTTTGGCTCGCGCTTCGGCATTCCGGTCTCTCGCTATTACCAAGTTCCTCCATACCCGACGCAGAATATCACGACTCCACTGGAGATCATTTACGGAACCAAAGATACCCTCGTGGACATAGACACCCTTCTCGCGAAGCTGCCCAAGCCAGCCGGTGTGTATGCTGTAGATGGGTACGAGCACCTGGAGATGATCTGGGGAGAAAAAGTGCAGTCGGTGATTGTGCCCCAGATCTTGCAGATTCTCTCACGGCACACCGCCGAGCCCAAGACTCCAGAGACTTTGAGGGGCACACCTCCTCGACACGCCCGCAGAGTGCTGGCTGAGCACGAAAAGATCCTTGCCGTGTCGGATGAGATCTCTGAAACGCTTGTTCCGTTCTCCCCTGACACCGAGGGCTCGCTAATGAGATACTCTTAGCTGCTGCGCGCGTGCAAATCTGCAAATCCACAAATCTTATGCCTTCATTTTGCCAATACCACCTAGATATTTCTACCACTATGGAGGAATCATGTAAATATAGTATAACAGTCAACCGCAATTCTTTCTACCACAGACAACACCCAAGCCTCTGTCTATGTCGAGTATCACCACAGTCGGTCAGGCGGTGGAGTTCTGAAATGTAGTGGCATCACGTGGGCTTCGTGGTTCTCTCCACCGTTCCGCCTGGATGGTGTCGTTCGAGCCGCTAGGTAATGCCAGCACTAGATCATTCCAATCCCTGCTTACTCTGGATCTAAATGGCGTGAACGTCCTTGTTGACGTGGGCTGCGATGAGCTGCTTTCGGACCGAGACTCCACAAAGTTGGTGGACGCGATTCCAAAGATCGACCTGGTCCTGCTCACGCATGCCACTGTCGCCCATGTGGGCGCCTTCTGCTATCTCCGCAATAAGCACCCAGCGTTCCGCAATATCCCCACATACGCCACGCTGCCTGTGGTTCGCATGGGCCAGATGATGACCATCGATTTGTACCAGAGCGTGGGCTTGTGTGGCCCGTTCGACGACCTTGACGCGATGGACGAGGCGGTGGTAGAAGAGCTCTGGTCTGAGGTGAATGTCGTGAAGTACTCGCAGCCCCTTCCTCTGCACGGCCATCCGAGACTAGAGGGTGTCGTTATTACCGCCTACAATGCTGGCCATTCTTTAGGCGGGACACTGTGGAAGGTATTTGATGGCGTGGATTCGATCATAGTTGCGCTGGACTGGAACCACACGCGAGATGCGCACTTGAGCGGCGCCTTTCTTGAGCCGAAAACAGGCACAGTTGTGCGCGACCTGCAAAAGCCGAGCCTGCTGGTGACCAGCACCGAGGTGAGCACCGGGGAGACGTTGACAACGTGCCGCCAGCAGCTGCTGGACAGCGTGGACCAGGCTCTAAAGATGGGTGGCACCGTATTCATTCCCACCTCAAGCGGGTCGCGTGTGCTTGAACTTATTCTCGTCCTCGACCAGTTTGTCGCTGCCAATCACAAGGGCGTGCCGCTGATCTACTGTAGCCATATGGGCAAGCAGGCCCTCGTGCAGGCCTCGGCCATGCTTGAATGGATGGTGCCGTCCATCATCAGCGACTGGCAGATCCAGAACGAGTCGCCATTCGCCACGCGGCACGTTCGCCACGCCTCCAGTCTCAAGCAGCTTCAGCAGAAGTGGCCCTCGGGTCCACGGATCGTTTTTGCTACGGGTGAGTGCTTGGAGTCCGGGATGTCCAAGGAAATCTTCCTCGAGGCTGTTGCGGAAGACCCGCAGTCAGCGATCTTATTGACCGAGCTGTGCCCTCACGGCACCCTCGGTGCTTATCTGCACACTCTTGCCAAAGGACCGCAATTGACGCAGCTGACAACCCAACTGAAGCAAGTTCCGCTCGATCTTGGGGAACCCTTGGAGGGTCCGGCGCTCGCCTCGTTTATGGAAAGGAAACAAGCAGAGCTTGACAAAGTAGAGGCCGCCGCCGCGCTTGAGCGACGTAACCAAGAGCTTATAGATACATCAGCTGCTGCTCAGGAGGAATCAAGCGATTCTGAAGACGAGATGGCTGATGGGAATGGCGACAATATCGGCACTGGTGTATTTCTTTATGGCACGGACACGCTCGACTACAAGTACACGGGAGAGGGCGCCGAGTCATTCCCGTTCAACCCTAAGCGGCGCAAAGCAGACGACTACGGCGATTTCCTACCCCCCGACATGTTTAAGACCAAAAAGAGCTCCCAATCTGATAGAAAGTCCGAGCCGACTGCTGCCGAGAACAATAAGGATGATGCTGCATATAGCCAGCTTGCTGAAACGGCCGTCGAGATCAAGTCTGCCACGGCAGCGCTGTCATCGAAACCGACAAAGATAGTCAAAGTCTTGAAGGACGTCAAGGCGCTGTGCTGGATTGCTCATATCGACATGAACGGTATCACCAATGCACGGTCGCTGCAAATGATTGTGAAGCAAGTGCAGCCTGTCAGAGTCATTGGAATCCCGGGGGCTTTACCGCCTTCCCAAGGCGTTATAGATCAGCTGAGAAGCGGTCGATTCATCTTTGCCGAGGGATCCGGACCGGTCACGTTCGAACGCACCAACTTCTCAATCGATGTTAGAGTTGATCCATCTGTTCCCTTGCAGTGGCATCAGCTGTGGGGCGGCTATTCAATTGCCAGAGTATCCGGCAACCTGGAAATGGACTCTCAAGATAAGAACAAGAAGCTGAGTGCGTTGCTGGTATCGTCAGCGCAAGTAGCAACCGAGCATAGACCAGTCACGATAGGTGACTTGAGGCTGATCGAGCTGCGCAAAGTCCTCACTGAAAGTGGATATCGCGCCGAGTTCAAGAGCCAGGGCGTGCTTGCCTGTAATGATAAAGTGTTTGTGCGGAAAACGGGTGATGGCAAGTACCTTATCGAGGGCAGTATAGACCGGGAGTTCTATGCTGTGCGAGAGGCCGTTCGGAAATTTATCACCACAGTCTAATTTATTTAAACTTTTCGTGCGTTTGTGGTTCAAGTTGAAAGAGTGATATATATGCAAACTAAACTAACCTACAATGCAAAGATTTCCGCCCAGAAGTCATAGCCTGATTGGGCCGCCCACCGCTCAACGTCATTGACCAAGGTCTCTGGGCCGCATGCCACCACAAGTACAGGACCGACAACGTCATTGAGAAGGCCCGACTTCAATTTCGCTAACGACGGGCGCCCGCTGAATTGTCGAAGGCCCTTCACCGACAGGCTTGGACGGTTATCCAGAAGCGCCTCTTCATCTCCAACCGTCTCGTCATAGTCATCGTCGATGGTAAACTCCTGCAGCTCGTAATCGTCGGGGCCCTCCGAGTTCTCAAGTGTCCCAGTCACGTAGACATCGCACTCGGCAATGTTTAAATGCTTCAGCAGTTCGACTTCATTGCGATGGCGCGTGACCCACACTAGATTAACCTTCGCATCTGGGATGGCGGCGAACGCCGGTAGGACCGAGACACCGGATCCTCCGGCAATGACGACTACATTAGAGTAGTTGCTAGTAGATACGGGTGCCGGGAATGGGCCGCACAAAGAGTACGTACTTTCCTCCACAATGCGGAATCTTGACTGACGTACCACAAGCGTTTGATTGCCAATCATTGTGTACGGATGGGATGGCCGTATCCAAGTCAGTGGGTTGAGGAGCGGCGTGGAAAGCCGAACATGGCTGGCCAATCCTTTCAACTTTGCTTGGGGGACAGCGGGCTCGAACGTCACCAGCTTGAGGTTAGGCCCGAAGAGCTCGACTTTCGTGATCCTGACTGGTCGGCTCGAAGCAATGCGGAGGATAGCTTGGAGAGCAAGCAGGGTCAGTCCCACAGCGACCATTAACCAGGTGTTAGGCCGCGCGTGCCATATCATGAGAATGTAGATCGCCGTCACGAGGGGCCAGTGCAGAGCGTAGAACACTGCGTAGGCTCTCCGTCGAACAGGGCCCAGCGATACGATGAATATTATGAGAAACAGAGATAGGGAAACCATGCCAAACACGTTAAACAGACTGAACAAGTGATGGTGGTGGCCCCCGTGCCGTTTCTCTTTTGAGCTCCTCTTTGCTTCCAGGCTGTACTCCACAATGTAAACAATGCCGTGGAACAAAGCAAACACAATGGCAGAGCGGCCAACCCACTTGTGGATCATAGTGAGTGGCACTTGGTAGGTCCGCGGAAGCAAGGCCGGCTTCATTGCGAGAAATACAGAAATGGTGGAGGCCGCCATGCTGAGCTGGCCACATCGGCGGGCCAGCTGGATCGGCGCAGAGTTGAAATGCGAAAGAATGCCCCACAGGCATAGGCCAGTCCAGAAGATCACGAGAAACACTGGGGACTGGAGTATTCGCACCGCTGTTTTGACGCGGCTGAACCGTGTGGAGGCCAGCGCTGTGAGTGAGTAAATGACAAGAAGAATCGCTGCTACGCCGGCAAACTCATTGGCTTTAAGGAAATGTACATGGGTGCCATGCCGCTTCACCAATTTCACCAGAGTGTCGCCTTGGCCGCTCATAGCGTAGTGACTAAAAGGTCGCGCCCGATTCGACGACATGTATGTATGTATGTACACCAAAGCACTCAAATTGGCGCACTCGAGGCTACACGGAAAACTAGGCATCTTCCAGCCTAGATGTCTAAAACTGCTGTGAACTGATGAATACGTGCTATTTTTATAGAGGTTTTAAGAAGAGTTCTTCGTTTTGCCCATAATGATCCTTTGGCCGTGGTTGGCCTGGCCAAGGCCGCACAAAGAGAGAAAACACAGGACTGCTTGGAAATTCCAACCAAGGCTTCCCTAAAATATTCAACCGCAGATATGCCAGTCCGATGATACAGGCTTTATGATTTATGGGGTTCTCCAAGTCGCGACCAGTTATTTTATAAGATCGAGATCGGTTAGAGACCGCTTGAGGTTACGGCGCAGCTTGACCTGAGGAACATCATCTCCTTTCTTTTCTCTCCTCTCGTACTCGGCTGCAATCTTGCGCGCGCGCTCGATCTCCTTGGTGTGGAAGAGGCACTCGTGGTAGTCGTCTGCAAATAGCTTGCAGGTCGCCTTCGGGTCCTCGGTATCCTTGGCAGTATAACAGTCGATAAATTTCTGCCAGTTGTACCAGCAGCGGCTGGCACCACCGTTGTAGCTCACCCCCGACATTATGGACGCTGTAGGGATTGATTCGGCTCGCACTGATTGGCAACTAAAGGTGACTAATCGTCACGATCGCGCGAGAATAGAGAGAGAGCAGTGAGCTCGTGGCGTCTGCTGTTCGAGTGGCTAGTAAAAGGCGTAGATTGATTGCCTAGCCCGCTTGGGATTTTGCCATTGGGAAATTTGATGAATATTTATGGCTTTGGTGGATCTAAAGCGTCTGTTGCATAAGTGCCCCTCTCTAACAGCCCCGCCATACTCTTAGGGCTACTCTTAGACTGTCTAGGCTTACTGTCATGGCTGGTAAAAATGCCCTTTAGTCTTTTTGTTAACCGCTTGGACGCGACACGGGCCGAAGGTTAGTATGTTCGTGCAGGATGCCTATACGCCCGAAAAATTAGAGGCAATTGCACTGGTTGAGTACATAAATGAACTGAGCCGGCGTCTTAGACAACCAGAGATTGTTCCCCCCAGCGACCGGTTTATTCAACGCTCGCCGTCGCCGCCGCCGGAGTACGACAAGCAAGGAAGGCGGAAAAACACTAGAGAGCAGAGGCTGCGGAATGAACTGGAAGTCGAGCGGACTCTCGCTGTGCGTAAAGCTCTTGAGCTCATCCCAGACTATTCTCCCCCTGGCGACTTCAACCGCCTGGCGCGGATGACAGAAAAGTATCCGATTCCGGTGCGGGAGTACCCACAAATTAACTTTGTTGGGCTTCTGCTTGGCCCGCGGGGAAACGCGCTGCGCCGAATGGAAAGCGAGTCCGGCGCGCGCATCAGCATCCGGGGCCGCGGAAGCGTCAAAGAAGGTTCCCGATCAGCGTCAGTGCAGCAAGGTCAAGAAGAGGATCTGCACTGTGTCGTGAGTGCTACCTCGTACGATAGTATGCAGAAGGCGTTTGCATTGATCAAAGACGTCGTTCAAACCGCCACACAGACCCCAGAACACCAAAACGATTTCAAACGCTTGCAGCTGCGGGAGCTTGCGGAGCTTAACGGCACTCTTCGTGACTACGAGAGCCAGCTGTGCAGCTTCTGCGGTGAGCCCGGCCATCGGAAAGTTGCTTGCCCGCAGCGCGAGCTCGCGCTCCAAAGCGCGACATGCCGCAACTGCGGACAGCCGGGGCACTTAATGCGCGATTGCATGCAGCCGAAGAGCGAGAAGCTGCCCGACGGTCTCCAAGATTTCTTGGCTGATCTTGAAGGCCAATCGGCAACGCCGGAATTGGGTACTGAGAACAGCCCTTCCCTGGTAAGACCGCGCGCAACTCGCCCGTACGTCGAAAACACCGCAAAAAGGCGGCACGTCGAGCCCGTGCCCGATGCATCTACACATACTAACCCGACAGGTTTGGGATCTATGCCCAATCAAAACGCGGACCACCATTCTGCAAGCAACCGAGTCGCAGTAAACAGTGGTTCTAACGGGCCAGTATCAGCAACGCTGGTTGCAGCGCCATCTGGTACAGAGCCGCCCAGAACGGCTTCTCTGATAGCACCCCCTGGAGTAGCACCCCCTGGAGTAGCACCCCCTGGAGTAGCACCCCCTGGAGTAGCACCCCCTGGAGTCGCACCACCGCTACCATCGCCCGGGATAACCCCTGGTTCGTCAGTAGCTGGATTGGCGCCTCCTGGAGTAGCAGAACCGCCAGGTATCCCGCCCAATTTGGCGCCGCCAGGGGTGGCTGCACCACCGCCGCCGGGGGTTCCCCCCGGCATGTTTTTTTCAAAAGCGGCACCACCGCCGCCTGCTCCGAATCTTGGCGGAAGCCCGAAACCACCACCGTCAGCTTGGGCTCCTCCAAGCAACACCGCGTAAGTCCCTTCCTCTCAAAAGTCGCAAGCAAATTGAGCTGAATACTAACAGAATATTATCATGCGTGGCACTACTAGCGCAAAGCAGAAGACGCGTTAATTACTTTTGTACATATCGACCCTCCTTAATGCTGTTCAGCATTGGCTGATTTCCATTTCTGGGCGTTCGCCATCAGCTTAGAAAGAGCACTAGCCGGCTGCGGTTCGTCAAAAACGAGTTCGTCGTACTCCTCGCCGTCGTCATTTCGTTTAGTGACGGCACGTGGAGCACGGTTACGCAAGTTGCTTAAGGTTTCGTCGGTGCCATATGCCTCTTCGAACTGCATAAAGAGGTCATACAAGTTCAAGCGGGCGAGGCAATTATCTTTCAATTGCGCAAAAGCGCTGTTGAACACGGCACGAGCGCGAGCTTCGGCCTCGGGGTCTACCGAGTCGCTCTCGTCGTCCAATCCTGTGGACACTTCGAACATTGCGTATTGAGCCCATGCACCTGCGATATCATCGAGACTGGACGTCACAGCGCGCTCCCAAACACTGCGAGCAACGTCAAAGTTGCCGGCGTCTGCTTCAGCTTCCGCCCGTGCAATCCACACCGAGTCGACGCTGTCAAGCTTGGGCTCGCTGAGAGCAGCCTCAAAGATCCACCGTGCCCGCACGGATTCACTAAGCGACATTTCAAAATTGGCGGAGTCTATCCACGCTTCAGAGACATGAGGAAACTTCTCGCATAACTTCTCGTACAACGCTCGCACTTTACGGGTGGCCAAAAGCTTCTTCTCGAGGGTGATGTAGTCTCTGAATAATTGGAAGTGGCCGCCTGTTTTTCCCAGCGCAGATCCGAGTATCTTCCGTGCAGCATCAAGTCGGTCGTGCCGGATCTGGAAATCTGCATAAGCCTTCCACAGAGTCCTCGATGTGAACGTCGCGTGCGGCCACTTAGACAGGGCATCCTCGTATATTTCCCCAGTCGAACTGCCGTGCCGTTCTGCGAAAATCGCGTATCGGAGCCATAGTAGAGCATACTTGCGCCACTCAGCGGTCTTCAAAGGCGTACTCGGAGGCAAGGCTCTGTCAACAGCGGTTCTAAAAAGGTCTAGGAGAGCATCGCTCTCGGCGCCGCGCTCAGTCTGATCATTTATTTCGATCCACCATGACTCCACACCAGTAAATGTGGCGTGTGCTTCCGCGTCCGGCTGTTGCGAGTATGTTCCTGCCATACTCAGCAGGCGATCCGCTCGAGTCTGCTCGCCCAGCGCCCTCTCGTAAGACGCCCACTTCACCAGCACCTCTTTCAAGCCTGAGTCTGATAACATATTCGAGTCAACCGCCTGGCTGTACGCACTTCTGGGGTCAGTTTCGTTGGCTAAGCGAAGCCATGGAGTCACATTTCCCGGGTCGCGAGAGATCCAGCTCTCTAAAACACTTAGGACATCTCCCTGGTTATGTTTCTCAAAGGTCAGCCAAATTGTCCAGGCGATAGAATCACCGGGTTTGGAGGCAGCTGTGGTCCACCGTTTGAGCAGGAGCCGGGCGGATTCAGTGTTATCCAGAAGCTCCTCCATTTCAATGTACGACAACCATAGCTTGTTCTCAAACGGTAGAAGTGTCACGCTTCGATCGTACAAAGCCCTTGCATGCTCGAACTGATGAGCGAGAATCTCCATTTGGCCATATCTCAGCCATAGCGGCACATAAGTGTGATCGACAGCGATCGCTCGCTCAAAAACCGATCTGGCCCGATCGATATTGTGAGCATCAATCTCGATTTGAGCATAGCGCATCCATTGGCGCAAGTCGCGCCTGTTTAGCCGTAGAGCCTGCTCATATCGTTCCCGCGATCTTGCAATTATCGCCTCACGCTCGGCCTGGTCTCGGGGCGCAGACAGCGACAGCCGCTGTTTAGCTGAAGCCCGGGGAATTTGCTGTGGCCCTGACACTGTCCGCGAAATAGGAATCACCGTTTCTTCACACACAGGCCTAGAGCTAAAGAGCGATGTGCAGCCGCTAGGGCGGTTCTGCACAGGAACTCCACGTGATTGTGCTTCGTGGGCCGGCGGGACCCACGCAGTTACTACTACTACGTCGCGGCGAGGCATACACTGTCCAGGCACAACATGGGCGGTTGTGCAAGGCAGGGTACCGGCGGGCCATCTACCGGGCCTTCCTTAAAATCAATGGTTAAGAGCCCGAGTACATGCGACCTTTAAGACTTGCGGTGGACTCCGACATCAGCAGCTTTGGCAACCAACCGACCTACATCTACAAAACACAACCGAGCGCATCGCTAACAACCGCCGGTCTCAGTGCATGGCTTGCATCGCGGAGAAATACCAACGCGCATGTTTGCGCCACACCAGCGGCCTTCGACGAACTTGGGCGGGATGGCCGTTGGCACTGGTGACTAAGAGCTGCGCGCCAGCGCGCTTCCCAACAACTCCCAACCCCCATCCGATTGTACCTACTTTTCACTACATTCCAACAGGCATTCAGATAGCCTCTAATGAGCAGCCTTCTTCGAAGTGTGCGCCTTGCCAGGCATGCTAAGAGCCCGCTTCACCTGATGCGGTCGCAGCCGCAGATCGGCGCCGCGTTTTCCAGCGCGGCGGCACGGTTCTACGCTTCGTACCCGGATCACGTTGTGATCGACATGCCCGCTCTGTCGCCGACTATGGAGCAGGGAAGCGTTGGCCCGTGGCAGAAGAAGGTGGGCGACAAGCTCGCACCCGGCGACGTTCTTGTCGAGATCGAGACTGACAAGGCGACAATGGACTACGAATTCCAAGAGGAGGGCTACCTCGCCAAAATCCTCCTTCCCGAGGGCTCCAAGGATATTCCGGTTGGCCAGCCGCTCGGTGTGTATGTTGAGGAGGAGGGCGATGTTGCCGCCTTCGAGAACTACACTATTGAGGATGCTGGTGTGCCTGCCGCTGCTCCCAAGGCTGCTGCTCCCGAGGAGTCGAAGCCCGCGGAGTCCGCCAAGCCCGAGGCCCCGGCGCCTGCTGCTGCTGCGCCCTCGCCCGCCAAGACCGCAGCGGCGCCGGCCGGCAAGATCTTCGCGTCGCCGCTGGCCAAGAATCTTGCGCTCGAGAAGGGCATCAAGCTCTCTGATGTGAAGGGCAGCGGCCCCAACGGCCGCATCATTGCCAGCGACGTCCAGGCATTCAAGCCTGCGGCGGCGTCGGCCCCGGCCGCGTCGCCCGCTGCGGCGCCCTCGGCAACCGCCTCGTACGAAGACATTCCGGTGTCGAACATGCGCGCGACGATCGCCAAGCGCCTGCGCCAGTCCAAGAACGAGGCGCCCGACTACATTGTGTCTAGCACTGTGTCGGTGTCGAAGCTTCTGCAGCTCCGCGCGAGCCTCAACGCTGCCAGCGACGGCAGCTACAAGATCAGCGTGAACGACATTCTGGTCAAGGCCATTGCTCTGGCCTGCCGCAAGGTGCCGGCCCCGAACACCCACTGGCTCGAAGACCAAAAGGTTCTTCGCGAGTTCCGTAATGTCGATGTTTCCGTGGCCGTTTCCACGCCTAAGGGCCTCATCACCCCTGTGATCACGAACGTCGAGAGCAAGGGCCTGTCCGAGATCAGTGCCGCCGCGAAGGATCTTGCCAAGCGTGCGCGCGAGAGCAAGCTCAAGCCAGAGGAGTACCAGGGCGGCACAATCACCATCTCTAACATGGGCATGAACCACGCCGTCTCGCTATTCACCGCCATCATCAACCCGCCCCAGAGCACCATTCTTGCCGTCGGCACGGTCGAGCGCCGCGCGGTTGAGGACCCGCTCGCCGAGAATGGGATTGCATTCGACGATGTCATCAACCTCACGGGTACCTTCGACCACCGCGTGGTCGACGGCGCCGTGGGTGGCGAGTGGATGAAGGAGCTCAAGACCATTCTTGAGAACCCGCTTCAGCTGCTGCTTTAGACGCTAGTGGAGACTTAGTATATACATTACAAAATTAGACTGCTGTCGCGATCCCTACATATCTTATAAAAAACTCATGGAGATTTAAGGAACGCCGAGGGGAGAGGCCGCTTAAAGTGGGCGTGCATTTCCTAATTTGCTCTTTTGGGTTGCCTCAATTCAGCGGCTTTCGTCTCAGCTGCAAGCCATCTATGCAGCTACTACTCAAAAAAGCCTAGATCTGGAAGCCGACCTCTAGCCTGCACGAGGGTCTACTCTTTGGCCCTGGAGAGTGATTGAACATTCTCTGCTGCGCTTTGTGACCAACATTAGCATTAGATTTGGAGATATTACAAGCGCTGATGGGTAAGTTTCGTCGGTTGTTCCGCAAGTGTAAAAAACCACAGGCAGATGATGATTCAGAGTCATACGATAGAGAGCGTAAAGCATTGTTGAGGCAGAAACAAGCCCACGAAAAAGAACAGGAGCGGCTATGGTTGGATGCCTGGAAAGTGAGCGGAAGCGATATATCTTTGTCCAGCGTGCTTATGCTCTCAGAAGAAAGCAGCACCAGAACAACCCCGCTCTGTGCTTCAACTAGCAACGTGAGAATTCATAGCGACTTGTTCTTCGACACAACCCCCACTTTCATAACCAGCGCGCCCCATCCCCAAAAGCACCCCGACATCCTCAAGTTCACGGCTGATTATGGTTCAGCGCATCAGGAGGTGGTGACGTCCGCGAGGCCTCCGTTGGCGAGCCTGACTAGTAAATTTCTGTGCTCTCCGCGGTCGCAGCAGTACGTCTCCAGCTTAATGAACCATAGCAGGCCGTGCGTGTTGACCAAGGATACCGCAGCCAAGGTCGGTGAGCTCGAAGCCGATCCAACTGCCCGGGACTACGAGAAGGTTAGAGAGGGCTGTTGCTGCTATAGAGCAAAGCCTTGTACTTCACTGCGCGCATCAATCTCGGAGTCTATTGTTCCATCACTCGTGTACTCCGAAACCGCTTCATCGTCGTCTATATCAGCTGCGAGCCAGAAAACTGGCAGCTTGGATAGCCTGCTCCAAACCAAAATTAGCAAATCGCCAGCCACCCACAAATGCAGATCGTCCACCTATGACGGCTATCGAGACTCTGGCTCTCGTGGAAATGAATCTGAGACTGATCCGCAGGTTCAGATAAATCCTCATGTATACGCTCCAAACAGGTATATTGGGTCCCGTTCGATGTCGGGACCGTACCCTTGTGTTTTCGGCACTCGCCGCCCGCTCGGCACATCAGCCTCCAAACTATCCATCATGCCCACGGATAGTGATTACTTTCCATGAAGTGCTCAGCTGAAACTGGAACTATCTTGATGGTTTATATAGTACACCAACATACGACAGCGCAGCAGTGCATTAAAGATAGTCTTTACGATTAGCCGTGCGCACGAATCCGCGGTATTTCCATTCGGTGTCCGCATCCTTCTGATCAATTGTCCCGAGCATGAGGTTGAAAAGACGCATTTCGAACCGGGGCCCGATCTCGGCAAGTTCTACACCCTCACGAGTGCGCACATAGACGTGCTGTCGTACGCTGATATAGTCGTGATTATTCGCAAACGTGATGACGCGCGGAGAGTCTTTCTTTGCTCCGGGGGGGAATAGGTGCTTTAGAACCGTCTCCACGCGCTTTCCAAGCGTTGTCGTGAAATTCTCGAAGATTAGGTGCGGGTAAGCCTCAGACTGACTCCCTGAATTGGGTAAATCATGGCGGAGTACAACATTGTGGAGAGAGAAGTGTGCTGTAGGACCATGCGGGAAATGAGATATGGTCAGCGCTGAGGGGACACCACGGTGTTCGTGCACAAGAATCATATCAGTAGACGCTGATCTTTGACATGCACCTACTAAAGCGGGAAGAATGGAGTTACCGCGGTTCACTCTCACAGAAGTAGGGAACAGCAGCTTGACTTCCTTAGCGAACTGACTGAGCTTCGAGGATGGGTTTCGGCTGGTTGTGACAACAACCTTGGGGTCTTGGATTCCACTCATTTCACTATACTCGTCATCAATGTCGTTCTGAAGCGATTGATCGTACTTAAAATCGGCCTGTAATGCTTCATCTTCGGCAATCTCTTTCGGCAGAGACTTGCCGGTCTCAATTGCTGCTCTTAGCTGCTGGCGCTTCTTGGCAACAACGCTATCTTGAAGCTTTTGAGATCTCTGGTAGAGATATTCTCGTCGTTCTCGGGCTCTACGACGAAGCATTGCTCAATTGTTATGGTGCGCCTAGTTGATAAATAGAAAAAAATAACTTAAGCGGAGGCGGTTCTGAAAATATTATGTAATCAATTCTTCCCGGGCTTTGGGTGGTAAGCGGCTGTGGGCCCCCCTCCCAATACGCAGCAGGCGCAGGCAAGCAGAGAGAGAGAGGTGGGGGTTAATTTAATGAAAAACAATGCGCGGCTCTCTGGTCTAGCTATGGAAGTAATGATAAATGGGGTATTATAGGAGAGCGCGCAAGACACACGTATAAGAATAATGAATCAGGGGTGCCTTGACGGATCACTCTGTCTGTAGCGTGACACTACTCGTCATGTTATTGACTTTATAAACACCCACAAGCCTGGATGCTAGCTCGAACATGTTGTTGCGGAGAGAAATCACGATAAATTGACCGTTCCGCGTCCGCTCTTTGATGTAGTTCGCAATCACAGAGACATTTCGGAAATCAAGAGCGGCATCAATCTCGTCCATCACGTAAAGAGGGGTTGGCTTGTAGTGATGGAGAGCAAATACAAGGGCCAAAGAACTCAGAGTCTTCTCACCTCCGCTCAAATTGGCAATATTCCTCCACGATTTCTTCGGAGGCATGACGCTGAACAGAATACCCTCAGCGAAGGGGTCCATTGTATCGACAAGCTCTAGTTCTGCATTACCACCCATTGTCAGAAGCTGATACATCTCCTTGAGTTTGGAGGATATTTGTAGGAAGCCATCCATAAACTCCGTGTATCTGCGATGCTTGAGGCGCTGGGCTTGCGCTTTCACACTCTCGTAGGTGTCCACGGCTTCGTCCGAGACTGCTTTGCGCTCAACAAACTCGGAGTGGCGGGATCGGTATTGCTCCAGAACCTCTGTATTAAGACCACCTGTTTCGCAAGCCTTTTCATACTTTGCGAGCTCAGCCGTAAGTTCAGCCTCGTTGAGGTCCTGTAGCTCGTCCGGCGATAGTTCGGGAAGGACTTGCAGAGCCGCGTCGCTGTCGGCATTAGCCATCGGAGCATCCTCCTCGAGTTTGACATCAGGGGCTTTGCCGCCGCCAAGCGCTGTCGTTCTTGACAGCGTCTTCAGGTCCTGAGCAAGAGATACGTCATGAAGTTCCAGGCGTTCTTTGCGACTAATAACACTCTCAAGCTGTCGCGAAGTCTTGCGAGCAGACTCACGAAGGCTATCTAGAGCGTTCTGGGCATCAACGGTTATGATGCGATGCTCGTCAATCTCACCGCGCAAGCTGCTGGCAGACTCATTGGCGCTTTCTATGTCCGCAGCGCCGGTGATGATTTGAACGGTAACGGCTTGAGCCTGCGTCTCCAGAGTGGGGATAGACTCAATGGCCTCTTCTTCTATGGGTGAAGAGTTGAGACTCGAAAGTTCATTCTCAACGGTTTCAATCTGCAGCTCAAACTTGCGCGCGCGACTCTCGTGTTCAGCAATTTGCCCTTGGATCTCCTCAATGCGCTTACGAGTATGCTCGTCCTCCAGCTCGCAATCTCGTACAAGCGAGCTTAGTTCGCGGAGCTCGAGGCCGCCAGCGTCAAGAATTCTCTTTTGCAGACCCTGGATCTGGTCTTCAATGGAGCGGCTCTGGGTCTCGAGCTCGCGGATCTCTGCTTCCAGCGAGCTAATCGCTTCCTCGGCAGAGTGCTTCGTTTCCTTGGCCGCTTGGAGGCGCACGTTGATCTCCTCTTTGGCAGCGTGACGCTTTCCACGCACGGTTGCAAATTGAGTCTTGAACTGCGCCAAAGTCATTCTCTCCTTGTTCAGCTCGGTCTGCATCTTAGGGAGTTCGGCAGCAAGCTCGCTCCTTCGAGACCGGAGCCGCTTGAGCTTTTCGACCTCTTCAGCCAATTCAAGCTCTTGAGCGAGCGCCTGTTTCTCCAGCCGCTCAAGGTCTTCAGCGGACACATTAGACACTGACTTTGCCATCAGGCCCCGCATGGCCTTGCCGCCACCACTAATCTTGCCGCTAACAGCGACAACAACACCGTCCAAGGTAACGACTCTGTTCCGGCGCCCACTACTGAATGCGATTTTCGTGGCCTCGTCGAAGGTCGGCACGACCTGAGTATCAGTGAGAGCAGCATAGAACGCCTTGACAAATTGCGGGTCCACGGGCTTCACAAGGTCAATCAGGCGAGGAGCTGGGAACTGATCAGGGCGCGATGCGGGAGGCGTCGAGAGCTTGTTGAGCACCATGAACTTTGCGCGCCCAAGACGGCGATCGCGTAGCGCTGCTATGCATTTCTTGGCTGTGGCAACCGTGTCTACAACGAAGTTATTGAGCTCGGGGCCAGCAGTGCTTACCGCCACGTCGTACTTCTGGTCAATCGAGCCAAGCGACCCGAGTCGACCATACAAGCCGGGAATCTTAAGAGCAAACAGCTCCTGCTCAATCTTGCTCCGGGACTGGCTGGAAGCACGAGACTCGCGGGCCTGTGCAACCTCTGGGCGCAGCTGTTCAAGAACATGCCGGGTATGCTCCACAGCGGTTTCGCTTTGCGGGATCTCTTGATCGAGCGATGTGAGCTCTGCTTCGGTTTTAGTGCAAACCGCCTCCAGCTCGGTCACTCTTGCGTTGGTGAGCCTGCCCTCCTCTTGCAGGACTCTCGCAGAGTCATCAATCTCTTGGTAGCGAGATTCCGCCTCTGATTGCGCAGCGTCTGCTGCGGCTGCCTCGGCCCTGATACGGGTTATCTCCTGCTCTTTCGCCGCAATCTTCACACGCCACGGATCAACCTGCGCCTGTAGCTGCCCAAGCTCGGCTTGAATGTCAACCGTTTTATGTGAGACCTTCTCTTGGACGCGGGCAAGTGAAGCCTTGGCCGACTCATGGCGCTCATGGTTGGCGTGCAACTTCTCATCAAGCGTTGTCAAGTCGTGCCCAGCGTTTTCTACCCAGTGGGTAGAGCGTGACCGCCCAGACTGGGCATCAACAAGCTCGCGCTCGAGCTTCTTCTTGCGCGCATCAAGCTGACCGCGGCGCTGCTGGGCCTTGACCTGAGCCACGTTGGCGGCTTTGAGCCTCGCTTGAATGCTCGTTTGCTCCTGCTTAATCTCGGTCAAGCGCTGCATGTTGGTACCCAGGGACTTTTCAATATGGGCCAGCTCCTGGCGCTTCTCCGCTATTTGCTGTTCCGCCTGCTGCTTGGTTCTATTCTGCTCGTCAACGTCGGCCTGGGTCAGCTGCAGCGAGCTGCGCAGGCGGTGCTCTGCGAGCTGCGAGAGCTTGGATTGCACAACCGTAGCCCGGTTCGCATTGAGCATCCACTGCTCGATTAGGGCTCGCTCGGCGTCAAGCTTGTTGAGGTCAGAGACCACGATATCCAGTCGCCGCTGCTTCTCGCCGCAATCTTGGCGTAGAGTCTCCGTCTCACCTTCCAGCTCCTCTATACGCGTCTTGTAATTCGAAGTGCCAATTATGTCTTCGAGGTACTCTAAAAGGCCGTCGCTGCCCTCACCTTCTGCTTTCGGCGGCATTAGAGCAATGCTCTCAACCTCTCCTTGCAGGATTAGGAATCGCTTGTGCCGCAGATCAATGCCGCGCTGCTCAAGCAGCTCTTGTACCTGGGTGTACGACGCCCGTTTGTCGTCGAGGGAGTAGAAGTTATTGCCATCACGACGAACCTCGCGGGCCAGAACCAAGTCTGAGTCAGGCACTCCTATTTCCTCGAAGTGGACTTCGACACGGCAGAATTGGAGATCCGGGTATGTTTCGGACTTGTGAATCAAGCCAGTGAGTTTATCTTGCCGCATCTTCTTCGCTCGGAATCCAAACACAAACAGAAGCGAGTCAATCACGTTCGACTTCCCGGAGCCGTTTGGACCGACCACTGCCGTGAAGCTCTCGTTGAACGGGCCGACTTCCTGCCGGCCTGCGTACGACTTATAGTTGATGAGTACGAGCTTGCGGATCACCAATCGCTTGTCTGGCACCTCGGGCGGCTCGGGGGAGCCTTTGATACGCTGCGAGCGCGGCGACCTCATCTCGGGCGAGCGTGCCACCGGTGATCGTAAGGGCGAGGAGGGGGAGGTCAGGCTAGGTCGCATCCGCGCCATTCGCGGTGACAGAGGTGGGGTGGTGCTTGCCTGCACCGGAGTTAGCGGCTCCATGACGCGTCCCGATAATATCGAAAGTGCGTGTGTAAACAAAGTGTTCGGGGTTAGGATCATAACATCACAAGTGACACGAGGTATTGATAATCAAAATGGGTAGTGGCCCGTCCCCAGAAGCAAGCGTGATGGTCTGTCGGTTGTTGATGTAAATTTCTGATATTGATGTAAATGTATGATTTAGTTGGTTGCTGTATATTTTAATTCAGCGGCTTGAGACCATACCGGTCGGCAGCATTCACCGGCTCATATCCGGAGCGTAATCTGCCGATCCGAGTGAGTCTTCCATCTCAAAGGATTCCGTAGGATGGCCGATAAGCTCCGCTTCATCCATTCGCTCAAGCTCATCGTCGATCATCGAGTCGACAATGTAGGCCCGCTCGCCAACGAACTCGGTGCCGAGAAGGTCGCCAACCTTTTCTCTCAGCTGGCGAGAGGTCATCGTATCCAGATCGGTGCTGTTAAGTACTTGCTGGATCGTTGACCGGATTTGAGCCTCAGTTCCAGCGTCAAATTGGCCATTGGGACCAGACAAGACGCCACTAAGGGTGTTCATAGACAGGGGCCTGCGCATCTGTCCCGAGTATACAGAACCTGGTCGTGGTGGTTGCTCGGTGTCTTGTGAGGAGAAGCGCATCGTTTCGTTGGCATTGCGCTCCATCCATGCTTCATAAATGGCGGGATCCTCATACAGCGTGCGCTCAACACGACCCTTGCGGCTATCAAAGATGATCGACCGCTCGGCTCCGGGGATGCCATTGCGCAAAGCATAAGACTCCCACGGCTCGAAGGGGACGGACTTTGGGTCAAACTTATCGAGGTCGTCTTGCAGCACAATCTTTTTCCCTTTCGTCTCATTGACAACAATACGCGTATTACCCCAGCCAAAGTCGTCCATGTTCCAGAACGAGTAGATGGGCAGAATGAACGAGTGGAATGGGTATGCGGCAATGTAAACAATCATCCAGAAGATGTGTTGCCATCGCCGATGCATTATGAACACCAGTGCCTGAAGGCCATATACAGCAGCGATCAGGATGATCGAGATAAGCGGCAGCGGCGAAGAGTGAGATGCAAGGACGTAGATGAGGTAGACAAGGTACACAACAACTGAAGGCAACATGAGCGTACCAACTAGATCTGTGAACACTATGCCGCGCATACTGAGGAGGCAGAAGCCGCACATCGTCTCAAGGCGCAGCAGTTCCGCAAGGTTATGCACCGTGGAGTTGATCCACCGTCGACGCTGAGACAAAAGAACCGAGAACTCGTTGGGAACTCGCGTTTCACATTTGGCATCAGCCACAAATTTCATCTTCATGCGCGAGAAGTGTTTCGACATCAGTGTTGTGAGGTATCTATCTTCGCCAAGCGAAAACAGATTCTTCTTATGCAAGGTATCAACATGCCGCAGCGAGTACTCCCGAATGACGTCCGGCGAGATAAACAAAGGCCGCGACCGCTGGTGAGTGCGTAATCTATACAGCGAAAAGCAGCCGGGCAAGCAAGTTACGGAGCCGAACAAAGATTCAAACGCCTTTGTCAGATGGTGACTGATGAAGTACTCGTAGACTTGCACCATTGTGGATAAACTCTGCTTTTCGTTCTGGATACCGGTTTCACCACAGACAGCAGCTATGCTGTTATCAGCTGTACAGGCAGCAACAAGGCGCGTAAGCGAATCCGGCTTCACGCGAGTATCAGCGTCGACAGTGAACAAGTACTCGTAGCGTTCCGGGTCTACGCCAATGACATTGTTGATGTGATAGAACAGCTCGAGGTCTAGCGGCGACATTGGATCGCGGTGGTGCAAGCGGCTCAGGAAATTCATCAGGATGATCTGTGAATCTCGCTTGCCGCGATTTCCAGGGCGAGATTCGCCGGGCGCGCCAACTTTAACGACGACCACAAACGGCACGGAGTTTCCATCGTATTGGTGAAGCCCCGAGTAGACCTTCGCATAATTCAACTCGCGAGATCCCTCAGCAATGGCATGGTACGCCTTGGGCTGGACATCGAGCCGTGAATCATCGATACCTAGGATGTCAAGGATAATATCCGGCGTTGGTCGGTCGTTGCCAGACCCTGTAATCATCCCATCGCACAGAATGACCATGAGTTTCCTCCGGTTGTCGTATTTGAGGGTGGATAGGGAGTCGATAGCTAGGCGCACCTCATCTTCACTCTCGGTGTAAACCGGCACTTGGCATATGACAAACTTATCCTGAGGAGAAGGCATCGGCTTAGCACCGAACCGGATCGAGGCGAGGAATTTGATCACAGTGATCGACGTGAGCAGGCCAGCAATCACAAGAAGAATGACATTTGCCGCCTGACATTTCGCAGTATGTCTGAAGTCCATGTGGGAATAAACAAATGCGTTGTTGAGGCACTCGAGCGAGTTTGCCTGGGTTTTCTCGTCCAGTGCTTTCCACTTCTCTGTGATATCCATCCCTTGGTAGTTCTGGAACAGGCTCGTGACGGCATTGGGGAAGAAATTGTACTTCTCGTAGTAGCGGCTTTCATCGCCTGGATACTGTTCAATGGTCTGGACATATTCCGAGACATCGTAAACAGTCTTATTCAAGATCACCAGGTACCGGCTGGGGTCCTCAGCCACCATTTTCTCTATGGTCTTAGGGGTCTCCACGATGCGGCCCTTATGATACTGCTGGATCCCGGGCTTGAAGACTTTGTCGAACCATGTATACTGATGCAGTGCGGTGTTGTTGTTGGGGACCAGGTAAGAGCCACTGGTATGCATTGCCTCGGTGTATGGGTACCGTGTTGAATTTACTGTGAGCTTCACTGACACATCACTTACCAGGGACGGGCATGCAACGGTAAGCGGAGGGGGAAAGTAGCCCGTGATATCTTCGCCAGCAAAGGGAAGCATAGTGGCTGCGGTCGTCTTGACGCCATTATCGCTGTGCTGAATTCTGTAAAATTTGGAGATGTCATAGACATTGCCGAATATTCCCACATAGAAATCGTTCGTGCCTTGGTGGTACGACAGCTCCTTATGGTTCCAAACCTTGTCGTACTCCGGACAGATGAGGTGGCCGAGCACGATCATGTAGAAAATGATACCAGCATTCAGTAGAGTGATCAGAGCAAATATGACTACTTTTTCACGCCAGGCTAGGCGAACATCCCGTCGCTTCATGCGGCCAAACCACTGAAGTAGTGGAGAAGGAATCCAGAACGTAACCAGCCAAACGAAAAACACCCAAGCCTTGCGCTCCTTTGTTTGGATATGGGCTTCCAAATGCTGCCCGTTCTCGATGCCTTTGTAGTCTTTCATGAGTTCCTCTGTAGCTTCCTCATCGGTAGGCTCGTCTTGCTCGTCTCCGTCGAGGTAAGCAGGCTCTTCGTAGTTCCGCAGCGCAGTTTCTACTTGCTGCGGGACTTCTGCAGCATGCTCCGGCGGTTCAACCATGGATTCCACAGGTTGCACCCCGTACGTCATATTTGACGTTTGGTGACTGAGGGGCATACCTTGTGAGGTGCCATGGAGCTGGCCCTCCAGCTCGTTCCAGGCGAGCTCGCTCATGTAGACGCGATTGTGGCCCTGAAAGAAATCTTGGGGCTCGAATCGAGAGCTAGCCCAGTGGGAGATGTGCGTGGGATCGATGGTTTGCGGCAGAATCGTCTCGAAGGTTGTGCAAAACTCGTCAGCCGCAAAGTCGGCTGTGAAGTCTGCCGCTTTGGAATGCTGCACCCACTCGGTAACGAATAAGTCGCGAATTTGAGTACTGACAATTGAGCTAACCCACATCTCCTGGGCGTTTATGACCTGGGCTGTAGCAGATGGAGCAATACTCAGGGCACTCCAAACACGGTTTACCTCGATCCGCTGCTCAAGGGCGAACGGCTTGCCCAAATCTCCAGCCACATACCAGCGCGCAGACGCATCCAAAAGTTTTTCGTAGTGGTCGACAATTGCCAGCTGGGGCGGCGGAGGCTCTCGAGCCAGCCGTGAAAGCGCCTTAGAAACGTTACTGGGAGGCTTCGGAAGGGTCAGCCCGTCTTCGATAATCTCGGCATTCATGGCAAAGTTGTTATCAAATCGTGATCTCAGCAGCTGGCGCCGATGTTCGGCGCACGTTGCCAGCTCGGCGATGGTTACCGACGAGCCGCTGTCAATTTCAGGGGAGGCCTGATCTTGTATGTCCATTCCCGCAAGGTAGCGGTTGAGCTGAGCCACCACCGACTGAACCACTGCCACATACGTCGCGCTTATCAGCTCTCGCGTCGGTAAACGCGAGGCCGACTCGTAGTCGAGACCAATAAGGGCCGCGCCATCGGCGAGATCGTCGCGGTTCTGATCGCCATTGCCCAGCAAGAGAATACCGCTCAGGGTCATGAGCAGCGAGCGGCGAAACGACTTTGGGAACACCTCCTCCAGAGTGTCTGCCCAGTCTTTAGCCAGGGTGTAGTCGTCTGCGAAGGCAACCCAGCTCGGGAGGTTGAACGTGTCAGAGTTTCGCAGCAGATTGTACTGTACAGGACTTGCCTTCAGGCACAATATCTCTGCTTGGTCCGCATCATCGAGCTGCGAGTAGAGCATGTGGTAAAAGACATCGAATGAGCGCCAGTCCTTCTGCTTCGGCAGCGCCAGCAGCGGTTCCAGGTTGATGAGCGGGTGTTCGGCCAGTTCGATGCGAGCGCTAGCAACATTTCCATCGCTGCTAAGGTTGAGCTTCATTGCCACACCATTATGGTATCTTTGGTTCAAGTTTGTTGGGGTCATGGCGGTCAAGAAAGGCTGGAGCACCGACAATGCAAGCAGAACACGCGAGTCGATACCAGGGAATGAAGCAACCGCACCAGCAAGCACCGATTGCGCTGCTTCATGCGCAGGGTACAGCAAAAGTAGCTCATCTTCCTCCTGAATTACAGAGTGTCGCCATAGCGCATGTAGCAGCTGCTCTGGAACCTGCTTGTCGACAAGTAACGCGCTGGTACTGTCGAGACTAAGGCTTTTTTGCAAGCTTTGGTTATGAAGAAAGACGTCGTGTAGAGCTGCTAGGAGCAACGACGCCCCTAGCTGGCCAGGCCGCCGCGACAACGGATTGTCCATGGAAAAGGGATCAAACTTACTAACGACACACTTATATGTAAACATAGCTATGAGCCTTCCCCCCGGCAACCGAGCTTCCCGATGTTCATTTATAAGACGGGAGGGGCAAATCAGACATTCGGCAAGCACCTTTAGAACTCACGGTTGGAAATCCCAGAGCCACCAGTGGCTTGAGTCGGGCCTCAACCCGGCCATACCGCGGCCTTCTGATTGCCTGACGCGTGCCCTTACCCCCGCGGTACCAATCTCTAAGTAAACATGGGACCGTTCCTGAGAAACCGAGCAGAAGGTATCGCCAGCTGAGTGCGTGTCTGAGAGTTAGCTTTTGCTGATGTTTCTGATACTCAGGCCCTAGATTTTTATGCTGTAGGACACATCGTGTGGTGATTGCCTATGGTCCGCCGTGCGGGTACTAAGCGTCTAATACTATTTATAGAAGTGAGTCGCTCTGTTCCCGCATCCCTCCGTTGGCAAATGCGCCTCAACCCCTAGCCCATGCAGCATATCTACCGAGGAGCACATCATGACTACCTTCCAAAACTCCGTTTGGGGGTACTATCACGGATCGGTAGCCATTCGTAGAAGGCGCTCTCCATATAGTTGACCTTTATGCGAGGATACACTGGACCCATGTATATGTTTCTAATTTGTTTACTTAACCCTCACGGCGTGTGTATACGGTTCATCAGAAGCATGGGCCGGCTCCCCCGCAATCAATTCTTGCTCGTCTTCGTGTTTGGCATGATGGTCGGCCTTCATCGTTCACATATTTACCGTATCCGGCCATTCGCTTACTGCCGTTGGCCTCGCTCTCTTCTACCTGGCTGGCCGCGTCGCTCGAGCCCTACCCGTGCCCAGTATGATTCTTGTAATGGTTCCTCGCCCCTTCAATACAGCCCACACGAGATTAGCAAAAACAAACACTAGAAGAGGCGGATGGCCGACTTGTCGCAGCTGCCGGCTGGCTCGCTCGAAGAGCGGGCTATCACGGCCCATATCGCCTCTCGGTTTCACCAAGGCATGCCGTTCTCTACTCTATCTACCTGAGCGCTGGTCGCAGTCAACACATTCACAAACGAGCTCGACGTGAATCAAGAGCAGGTTTTCAAAGACATGGCCGCGCGAGTCCAGAACCGCATGTCTGTACGCACGGAATCCCAGTGTGTGGTCTTTCTGGGCGAGAACGGCAGCGGAAAGTCGGAGTACGCAGCGTGCTTAACGCGTAACCTGCTCACCCTCGCTGGTAACCCGTTGAGCACGCGCGTGCGCTCTCTTCAGCCGCTTCTTGATGCATTCGGCACGGCAAAGACGTCCACGTCTCTCGCATCCTCGAAAGTAGGACTCATCCGTGAGCTTCAGTACGATGTGGAGGCTAACCTCATTGGTACCGCCGTATACGACTACCGCCTCGAGCGCCAGCGCATTACGCGCATCGCCACTAATGAGCGGAACTACCAGGTTTTTTACTACATGATCAACGGTCTCAGTGACGCAGAGAGGCGCCACTTGCACCTGGAGAACCAGGAGTTCCGCTACCTTGGACACCCGTCGCAGCTGCACCTCAGTGGCGTTGACGACCGCATGAAATTCAAGCAGCTCAAGCTCGCTCTCTACTCGCTCGGCTTCTCCCGCTCTGATGTGGCCAATATTTTCCAAGTCCTGGCGGCTATCCTCCACCTCGGCCAGCTACGCTTTAAGGGCGCCTTGCACGACGCATCGGTCTCGGCTACTGTGGCGGTTGAGATTGTTAATACGGACGTTGTTGAGGTGATTGCTCAGTTTTTGGGCGTGATGCCCGAGATTCTCACCACCTCTCTGATTGCCAAGACGCAATTCGTGAACCAGGACCGCGTCACCGTTGTTCTTGACCAGCGGGGTGCGCACGAACAGGCCGACAGCCTCGCTCGCACTCTGTATACCATGTTGTTCAGCTATATCATGGACCGTGTGAACTCCGTGCTCGCTCTGGACCCGGAATCGCCGGAGATTGCTGCCACCATTTCTCTGTGTGACTTCCCGGGCTTTCAGCCCACGCAAAGCGCCATGACAAACTACAAGGCACCGCAGATCGATCGCTTGCTGCACAACTGCGCCAACGAGATGCTGTATAACTACATGGTGCACGTGTACTTCCGGGCCCCCGAGGACGTCCTGGATAGCGAGGAAGTCGCGATTCCCGCAAGCTCCTTCTTTGACAATGCAGAAACAGTCAAGTCGCTTGCGAAGCCGCACACTGGTGTACTTGCCGTGATCAACGAGTATGCCAAGCGCGACCGTGACGAGGCCAGCTTGCGCGACTCGCTGCGGCGCCGTTTCCCGAACTCTTCATCGATTGACATTAGCGGCACTGATCTGATTGTCCGCCATTATTCGGGTGAGGCTACCTATTCTCTCGAGGGCCTGCTAGATGGCGCTCGGGAGGCGCTCAGCTCGGACATCATCAGTCTATTCATCCAATCGAGCTCGAACGAATTCCTAAAGGCAGTATTCCAGTCCGCAGCAGTTGTGGATCAAACCGTCGACAACACGGTTGTTCAAGCGCATCTTACCAGCGAGCCTCGACGGCATCCGTCGGTCCGGCGTGACCCGCAAGATATGCAGGAAGCTCTTCAGGCGTCTACTATGGGCCGGTCCGGCAGCGTTCGTCGTTCTGGCAGTGTGCGTCATGAGGTCAAGCACAAGCGCCGTACGTCGAACCCAATGCAGAAACGCGGCCGTGAAATCGAGCCTAAAAAAGCACTCTCAGGTATATTGAGCTACATCCAGTCCCTTGATATGGCGGTTGATGCGATGGAGAGCGCCCATTCATACTTCGTGCTGTGCCTCAAGCCCAACGATAATCGTCTCATGTCCTCGCTGGACGCACGCTGTGTGCGGCAGCAGGTGTCCGCACTGGGCATACCTGAGCTCGCTCAGCGGACGGCCAACACTGACCTGTCGGTATTCATGCCATTTGCCGAGTTTTTGCGGAATGCTAACAACAAATACGACTCGCTGATCGAAAATGGCGCTAATGACACTGAGCGGGAAAAGGCCTTGCGCATTGTCAACTCACAGAACTGGAACGCTCGCGATGTCCGCGTTGGCCTTACAGGTATGTTCCTGAGCGAGGTTGCGTGGATCCACTTTGTGGACCCCGACATGAACTTCGCCACAGAAGCGGCTGCCAAGTTCGCTCATGAGACAGGCGATATGAAGGATGTCCATGCGTATGCTGATCTTGAGACGAGGAGCCTTGCAGGAGGGTTTGGAAACATGTTCTCCTACTCCTCGGCAAACCGTGGCGATCCGCTGCTCCTAGGACCTGAGATCGACCCAGATGCTGTAGACTATACAGCTCCGCCGAGGGAGTCTACCCAACGCAAAACATGGCTTTCCATTGTGTGGCTCTATACTTGGTGGTACCCTACTATGTTTATTCGTGGCACATTTGCCAGCGTAAAACTAGCTTGGCGTGAGAAGCTTGCCATCAACCTGATGATTTGGGGTATCTGCGCAGCGTCTATGATCATCCTTATTGGATTGCCCTATTTCGTGTGCCCCTTGCAAAACATCATCAGTGAGGGCCAGCTAGCTGGTTATTCCTACGACAATAATCCCGACAAAGTGTACACTGCGGTTCGGGGCACAGTGTACGATATCACCAAGTTTGCATCTTCGCACTTTCCGTCGATTGTCCCCAGGCAGAATGTTCTGAAATATGGAGGAACTGATGCCTCTGACTTGTTCCCCTTGCAACTGTCGGCGGTGTGCTCGTTGGTGGAGAGCGATTATATTGTGATGGGAGACCCGCATAACTACACCGACACAAACGCACAGTATCATGATTTCAGAGCAATCAAAGACGACTACCGCCCGGACTGGTATCTAGAGCACATGAATTTTTTCAATCACCACTACCTTCAAACATTTCTTGGCTACACTCCCAAGGACATTCTCAGCATGGTCAACAAAAAGTCGCGCGCCGTGGTTAGCCTGAACAATTACGTCTATGATCTGACTGATTACATCAACGGCAATGTATTCGATGTGTCCAACTCGTCCACGGCCAGCACGGATTTCTTGGACACCAGTGTCACGAACGTAATCCAGCAATACATGGGCCAGGACATCTCCAAACACATCAAACAGCTTAAGTTGGACCCGGGCCATATGTTTGAAGTCGAGCGCTGCTTGAGGAACATCTTCATGATCGGTAAGGTCGACTATCAAACCTCTACGCGGTGCGTTTTCGCCCGCTACTTCTTGCTGGCCATCACTGCATTCGTGGTTCTGATCCTAGTGATAAAATTCGCTGCTGCTCTTCAGTTCGGTAGCTATGAATACCCGGATGATCTTGAGAAATTTGTGATTTGCCAAGTCCCTGCATACACTGAAGACGAGTCATCGCTGCGCCGTGCCATCGACTCGCTCACCCGTACCAAATATGACAACAAGCGCAAATTGCTGGTTGTTATATGCGATGGCATGATTGTAGGCGCCGGGAACGAGAAGGCGACCCCAAGAATCGTTTTGGACATCCTTGAAGATAAGACCGAGATCGATCCCCCTGCTCTTTCGTTCGAGAGCCTTGGCGAGGGCGACGAGCAGCACAATTATGCCAAGGTTTACAGTGGGCTGTATGAAACTGGCGACCATATGGTTCCGTACTTGGTCATTGTAAAAGTTGGCAAGCCCACCGAAGTCTTTCGCCCGGGTAATCGCGGAAAGCGTGACTCGCAGCTGCTGTTGATGAGATTCTTGAACCGCGTTCATTACGATGCCCCCATGAGCCCTCTAGAGCTGGAGATCTACCGGCAAATGCAAAGCGTTGTGGGCGTGACCCCCTCGAGCTACGAGTTTTTGATGCAAGTAGATGCCGACACTGTGGTTAGCCCCGAGTCTCTTTCGCAGCTGATGGGTAAGATGGTGAGAGATACCCGCATTCAAGCCGTTTGCGGCGAGACTGAGCTGTCGAATGCTCGTCACTCCATCATTACGATGATCCAGGTGTATGAGTACTACATCAGCCACAATCTTGCCAAGGCATTCGAGTCGTTGTTTGGGACTGTGACCTGTCTTCCTGGCTGTTTCTCGCTGTACAGATTATACGAAGAAGAATCGCATCGACCCCTGTTGATCAGCCATCCCGTTATTGAAGGGTACTCTGAGAACCGAGTCCGCACGCTGCACATGAAGAACTTACTGCAGCTTGGTGAAGACCGGTATCTGACGACTCTGCTGTTGAAATACAACTCTCGGTTTAGCACGCGGTATCTGCGCCATGCGAAGGCGTGGACCGTTGCTCCTGATTCGTGGTCAGTATTTGCATCCCAGCGCCGTCGCTGGATCAACTCTACAGTCCATAACTTGGTCGAGCTAGTGCCGCTTGGCCAAATGTGTGGCTTCTGCTGCTTTAGCATGCGGTTCATGGTAATCATAGACCTGTTCTCCACTTTCACGCAGCCGGTCACGCTTGGCTATATCGCATACCTCATCTATTTGGTAGCATCGCGCGGAGGTACGGTCCCGTGGGCCTCCATCGGGCTGATAATAGCGGTCTACGGTCTCCAAGCTGTGATCTTTATCCTCCGCTTCAAGTGGGAGATGGTCGGTTGGATGTTTGTCTACCTGCTCGCGCTACCGGTGTTCTCGCTTGCTCTGCCGCTTTACTCATTCTGGCACATGGACGACTTTTCATGGGGAACCACGCGTATGGTCGTTGGCGAGAAGGGCAAGAAGATGCTTGTTAACGACGAGGGCCACTTTGATCCTTCGGATATCCCACTGAAGCGGTGGAGAGACTATGAGGCGGAGCAGTGGGATGAGGGCTTTACGCAAGAGGCCAAGGCCGCTCACCGCCGCACGTCTTCGGATGCCTTCAGCCTTGCTCCTACCGCGATGATGATGGCGGACGACCCCTTCACCGATAATCCTACGTCTCGGGCCACTACGCCGGCTCCTAGCGTTGCCGACTCCGGCCCTACCGACGAGCAGATCACCGAGGCCCTGCGCGAGATTCTGCACAATGCGGACCTCACAAAGGTAACGAAGCGGTCGGTCAGAGCCGAGCTGGAGGAGAAGTTCGGTCGCAGTATGAAGAACCGGAAGGAGTATGTCTCATGGGCAATTGAGGCGTTGCTCTCTGGACAAATATAAGTGGGCAGGCACCACCACCACTACCATCACCACCATCATCACCACTAACACTACCACTTGCATTCAAACCACTATTTATGAATAAGTAACCAACGGCATAAACTTAACATCGCATTTCCACAGAGATGAATAGAAGAGAAGAGAAACCAACTCGACCTCTAAACCCGAGATGAAGTATTGCCCTTTCGCTGTCTACATTAGCTAGCTATCTTCTTTTTAAGGCTCTTCTTCGCGCTTGCGTAAGATTACAATACCTTCTAGAGCCGAGCTTAACGGCACGTAGTCGTCGCCCTCAAGCTCGGCGCGCTCGCCCGCAGAAAGCAAGACCGGCGTGTCCTGCGTGACCCATCCTGTGATTGTCTTCGGTTTTCCAGCCTGGCCGACGGTATCCACTGCTTGTCCCACGCGGACGGTGACCTTCAACGGGTTCAAATCCTCGTCGACAGTGATGAGGGTCCGGGGTTGGATTGCCAATGCAAGGGAATAGAGGAGTGCCGGGTGCTCAGAAAGTAAGAATAGTTTTGACGGCGGTGTGAGGAGGGCCAGCGAGACAACAAGCAGGCCTGCCAGCGACACCGGGCTCATGAGCTGCTTCTCTGCGTTGAACGGCGACAACGTGAGCGTGCCCTTGCCGAGGTTTACCAGGCCAAGCGCGACGCGGACCATGAACAGGAGATCGCTTTGGCGGGCGTAGTACTCGTCGAGCTGGCGCAGCAGCTGCGCCACGCGGGCATTCAGCGTACCGGCGCCGACAAGCCCCATGGCGAAGATTGCATTCAGGGCCACGCCGAAATCAGGCTCGTGGGTGTACCGACTCAGAGTCTCGTACACCTTGAGTTCTGGGTTCGATGCCGAGATCAGGCCCATTGCTAGCGGCACTGCCTGCCGGATGTAGGAGTCGCCGTAGTGCATGAGGTGCTCGAAGTGGCGCTGGACCATTTCCTCGCCGATGCTCTCGCCCATCGCAATAACCGCAATTCCCAGGGTGCACAGCCCCTTCACCTTGGCGGACTCATGGCGCGACGCCGCGTCTTCTTCGGTGGCGGTGTTTGTGTCGGCGTTGTCGGCCGCGTCGCCAGCGTCGGAGGCGGTCGACGCGCCGTTCAGCGTCTCGCCCGGTGCATCGGTCATTTCCACGTCCTGGTTGCCGGTAGCCTCGCTGTTGAGGCTGGCAGCCGAGGCGTCAGTGGCCCCAGCGGACTCGCCGGCGGCCTTGGCGAGGGCCGTGGCAAGCGACACTGCGTCGTCGCCGGTGTCGTCCTCGTCCTCATCCTCGTCTTCGTAGTGGCGCGTGGCGCTCTCGCGCAGCAGCCGCTGGATCTGCAGAACGTTGCCGGTGCCGGCGTAAGCGCAAATAACGAGAAGAATCTCGAGGGTCTGAGAGACCGGGTGGTCGATGGCCTTGATCGTCTCTGTCGCGGCGTCGATCTTGTCGGCCTTGCCGACGTAGAGCAGCGCCAGGCCCAGGCCCATGAACACGCTCCAGCTGTGGGTGAGGTCGCTGTGCTCGCGCTCGATGAATGCCTCCATAATTGCGGTGGTCAGGTTCCCGTTGGCGCTGCCGACAAAGATGATGCCGATGGCCAGCGCGGCAATCGCCGACACTTCGATCGGCAGCGACGAGTCGACGACAAGGGGCTCGAGGATCTCGGCAAGGTCCTCGCGGGCGGTGCCGGCGTAGGCGAATCCAAGACCAAGGATGGCCGAGCTCTTGATGCTGTTGTTGTCGTAGGCGGTGGCGTGGCCGTGGAGGAGGGCGAGCGCAGCGTCGGTTTCGTCGTGCACGCCGGTGGTGGCGACGCCCACACCGAGCAGCGCGCCAGCAAGCACGTTTTCAGCGGGGGCATCGTCGTCGGTGCCGATGTACTGCTGGAGCTCCTGCAGGGCCGTGTCGTAGTCCCACAGGTAGCCCAGGCCCAGCGATGTGTATGCGGCGGCGCTATTGGCCTTGGTTCGCGAAGCAGACCCGGCGATCTCGGAGAACCCTTCGCTGTAGTTTGAATAGCCCGCGTTCACGAACGCGCGCGTGAACAGCATGGCGAGGTTCATTTTGCTGCGCTCGCCATACACCTTGGTGGAGCCGATGTCGCCGGAGCTGCGGAACACCTCGTACGGCGTCTTGAGCTTCTCGAGGTTGAGCTCCTTGGCGAGGTAGTGGAAGTACTCGGAGAGCTTTGTGTTGTGGAGCACGGGGGCGATGTCGTCCGGCAGCTCGCCCGACGACTCGTCGGTGAGGTCGTAGAACCGGCGCTGGCGCGCGACGATGAACGCGAGCTGCTTGCGCAGCGCCGCGTCGTTCGTGTCCTCGAACACCGAGCGCACGAGGTCCTCATCGTCGAGCCGGATCGCCAGCAGCAGCGACTGCGGCAGCTCGTTGTTGTGCTTGTAGAGGGTGAACGCGGTGTGCAGACACGCGCCGGCGGTGTCGGTGTCGAGATACGACACGCACGCGCTGAGGTACTGGCACACGCGCTGGTACGTCTCGCCGTCCACGAAGCCCGGGTCGACGAGCCGCTCGACCACCTCGACCTCGAGCAGCAGGTCCACCGCGTCGGTCTCGGCGTTGTGCTTCAGAAACAGCGGCGCAATGCGCAGCGCGAGGTCGAGCAGGTCGCCGGTTGCCGCGTCCTGCTCGTTCTCGTCGACCCGCCGGTGGTACTCCTCGCCGATCTCGAGCGCAAGATGGCGCAGGTACTCGTGGCCCCAGGCCGCGAGCTCGGCCTCGTCGCTGGACTCCTCGTCCACCAGCAGGCGGTACCGCAAGGCGGTGCCCTGCGTCATCCCCAGCACCGACAGAATGCCTGCGAGCTGCGACTTCTTCGGGCCGGGCGCCCACGACTCCCAAATGCTAACCACGCGCGGGTACTCGGGCCGCATGAACTTGAGGGGTTTTGGCACAGCGGTCATGCTCGACGTCGACGTGCGGATGAGCGTTGTGAGCGACTCGAGCGCGGCGCCGTACAGCGACTCGTCGCGCTCGGCCAGCCGCTCCACAAGCATCAGCAGCTCCTCTTTCAGCTTGAGGTCCTCCTCGCTGAGCTCCTCCTCCTCGGGCTCGGTCTTGCCGTTGGCATTCTTCGCCTCCTTCGCCGGTTTGGCGTCCGGCGCGTCGTTTGCCGAGTCGCCGCGCGCGGGGGCGTCACTTAGCGGCGCAGCCTTCTCATCCGGAGCAGTCATACTCGAAGAAGCTTTGAGGGACTACCGGAATGTGGGGGTGGAAGGTCTGGGGGTTGGTGTGGTGGTTTCGCCTCACTGCTACCGCTCGCGCTACTACTAAACGCCAGGTGTGCCTCTGAGTCAGCGGCGCCACAAAATGGATGACGTGAACGCATCCAGCTCGCATGGGCGCGCGCGCCGGCCGCGTGCGCTTGCCACTGAGAGCGTAGGGAGCGGAGGGAGTGCATGCTGTGCTCGATTTGAGCGCATAAATAGATCAGCGTAGATTGAGCGGCTCTATTTAGATGAAGTAATGAATCATGTTAGTGGCAGCTTGGCGGCCGACGGCGCTGGAATTCGGCGGAGCTGTCGCTAGCAGTCGGTAAATAACTAGGTAGTTTCAATTGCGTAGCCAGGCCGCGATGGCTACTGCTAGTTGGCTAGCCTTTCCCATTTCAACGCATCTCCTCAAATCGACCACAGCTGAGCCCACCGTCGCTGGGGATGGCCAGACACCCACCCACCCTTACCTCCAGAGGCCTGCTCGGGCTGGTCCAGTCAACACCGTCAAGCCGCGAGTGGATCACGCCAGCCATCATGTCAATCGAACTTGACGTCACTTATCCGCCTCAGCCGTCGACGACCCGCGCGCGGCGCACGCCCCTGAGCTACGACTCGAAAAACAATCTCATTGCGTACGGCAGCGGAAAGATTGTCGTTGTCCGCTCGGTCGAGAAGCCCGAGCACGCCCACCTCGTGTATGGCGAGCACCTGCAGCCGGTCACCACAGTGGCCTTCAGCCCCTCGGGGTTCTATGTGGCGAGCGGCGACGCCAGCGGCCAGGTGCGGATATGGAACACCACAGGTGACGAGACCGTTACCCAGGGCCCGTACCAAGCAACCTCGGCGAACCTGAACGGCATTGCGTGGTGCGGCGAGAACACGCGCGTGATCGCGGTGGGCGACGGCAAGGGCCGCTACGGCCACGCATTCACCGCCGATTCGGGCAACACCGTCGGCGAGATCAGCGGCCACTCCGCCGAGGTCAACGCCGTGGCCATCAAGCCGAACCGCCCGATGCGCGCCGTCTCCGTGGGCGAGGACGGCACCACCGTTTTTTACGAGGGCCCGCCGTTTAGATTCGCCCGCACAATCTCGAAGCATGTGAACGCGGTGTCCGACGTCGCGTACGCGCCCGACGGCGAGCACTTTGTCACCGGCGGCACCGACCGCAAAGTCGGTCTTTACGATGGCAAGACTGGGGACTTCATTGACTGGCTCGAGACCGGCCACGAGGGCATGATTCTGTCGGTGGCGTTTGCTGGCCCGTCGGCGGTGGTGTCCGCCTCCGCCGACTGCACGGTCCGGCTCAGTGATTTGGCAACAAAGAAAGTAAAGAAGACATGGCGGCTCGAGAAGGCGCTGGAGAACCAGCAGACCGGCGTAATTGCGGTTGCCGATGGCACGGTCATTTCCGTGGGACTCAATGGCGATCTGTACTACTGGAAGCAGGACAGCGACGAGCCGGTGCGCGTCGTGCAGGGCCACCAGAAGAGCATCAGCGCTCTGGCCCTCGACTCTACACGCGGGCTCTACTCGGGCTCGATCGAGGGCGACCTAATTGAGTGGAAATCTACCGGCGGAAAGCGGCTCGACGAGTACACTCATAAGGGCCCCGTGAGCAGCCTGTTCGGCGACTTGTGGAGCGCGGGCTGGGACAACAAGCTCCAGCAAATCAGCGGCGTCAACAGCAGCTCCGACACCGCTAAAACCGAGGCGCAGCCGCTTGCCGTGGCCCAGAGCGGCGACGACATCGTTGCCATCTCTGACCAGTTGCTGGAGGTTGTGGGCGGGAAATCCATCGCGCTCGACGCTTCCGGAACATCAGTCGATGCTGTGGACGGCGTTGTGGCCGCTGGCTTCGGCCCCACCGCAGCGCTGTACACGCTCCCGGACCTCGAGCTCAAGCACAAATTCGACCCCCGGCAGGCCAACGTCTCATGCGTGCGCATCAGCCCCGATGGGAAGTACGTTGCTGTGGGCGATGCTGCAGGCAAGATTCTGCTGTTTTCCGCCGCGGACCACTCGCTGGTGACGTCGCGCTGGACGTTCCACTCGTCAAGAATCACGTCCATCGAATGGAGCGCCGACAGCAAGCGCATCGTCTCCGGCGCCACAGACACAAACATTTTTATCTACAGCGTCGAGCGCCCGAGCCGCAACATCAAGCATCTGGGCGCCCACAAAGACGGAGTCACCCAGGTGGCGTGGGACGGCAGCGACCGCATCATATCGGCCGGCGCCGACGGGAGCGTTAAGAAGTGGATTGTAAAAAACTTGCGAGTACAGTAATGTTAAAAGTGTTCGAGATTGTCCTTCCGGATTCATGCAGGGTGCACGGCACCTTGTGCTCAAATGTCTAGCTGGTTCTGCCTGCCTTCGCCGCGTCTCTCACTGGCTCGCCTTCAGCGGTCTCGATTTCTGCCTCGAGTTCCGCGCCTGCCGCGACCGCTGGCGCGCCTGCGAGAGCAGGAACGGTAGAAGCGCCATGGTCTCTGCGGAATTGTATTCAGCGCCGGCAGAGTCGGGCCGGTCGGCGTAAATATCGTTGAAACCGGGGGGTGAAGAGGTAGTAGGCATTGGCAGCAGGGCGAGCGATGATGAGGGGGCGCGAAACGGCAGAGGCGGATGCAGCTCGCCCCAGTTGCTTCAATGTGAGAGATAAGGACTGTGTGACAGAGCCGGCTGTGCCCGCTTTGGGAGCCTCCAGCGCATTATCCCGCCATCACCTGGCCCTGGTCACGAACCGCCTCCACATGTTGACTAACTAAACGAATGGCGCGCGCTATGACTACGGAAATGGTGCTCACAAAAGAGTAGAATTGATCACTATAATCTGTTCAAATAAACGAATATTCGTTTTTAGCGACGATAATAATTTGTCTAAAATCCCACAGGCTGTGTGCGCACGTACGCGGCGACCCGCAGCTTGCTCACACGTTACGGCTATAATCGCCGCCGTCCGTCTCACTAAGAAAACAGACTCTCGCTTTTAAGACTTGCATAGCTCGTTGCTTGGGTCGTTAAAATGTTGCCCTCGCTGCAGAGAATGGGAGGCTACGTATGGAAGATCCCATACAAGATGTCGCGTCTTCAAAAGGCCCGCCAGAGGAAGCGCTTGCAGGCCGTCGATAGCACAATAGCAATCGTCGCTGATGCGCTCAAAACGAAGAACCAGACGCTGAAAAAGCTCGAGATGCTGCAGAGCACGCTGCCGAAGGAGAGCGAAATGCCTGCGCGTGACAAGTACTGGATCTTCTCGCGCTACGCGCGGGGATACCGCAAGGGCGCCCACCGCCAACCAAAGTTCACAAAACTCACAAACCGCACGAACCCCCCCGGATTCTAGACTCTTTCTGTACATATTTAGTGATGCGCTTTGGATGCTTCGATGAATTATTGAATTGTAGCCTAGGCTACTTAAATAGATTACCGCAACTTGCTGATTGCGTTGAGGCCAGATACGTGCTCGCGCCTTCGTACGCTCGCCCGTACGCTAGCGCTTTCGTACGCTCTCCCATTCGTAGATGACTTGCTGATCGGGGCCATATATTTTCTTCTTGTCGCCTTGCTTTTGCAGCTCTCGCTGCGTCTCAATTTCGTGGCGCACCGCCGTCAGCTCCTTTTGCCGCTCAATGCGTTTCTTCAGCTGCCGTAGAAGATCAAGCTTCTCTTTCTGCTGTTCCTCAACTGCCAAGATTCCGGTAGCCAAAAACGCCGGGTCCTCAAGCTGCTCTCTTCGAACCCGGTTCTCCTTGGCTTGGACAAGCTCGGGCAGCGTATCGAAATGTTTCGCGGCGCTGAAGCTGCGAAGCTCGTTCTCGCTCTGCACAAACACCGTGTGCTTCCCCTGACCAGGAAGCGCCAACGTTTTCTTCAACCTCTCGATCTTCTTGCGCTCTTGGCTCTCAAGCGTGCGGATATAGCCCACGTCTTGCGTTTGAAGAAGTTTCAGCGCATCCTCACTGAGAGGCTTAGCCGTGTGCTGTTCCTTCACGAGAATTCCGTCCTCTGTACGAGCCTTGATCATACCGTAGTCGAATTCGTCCTCATTGGCTCGCATAGCCTTCTCGCGCAGAAGTTTGATGTGTGCTTGTTTCCGGTGGTAATCCTGGGCCCGTTCTCGGTAGTCCTTCTTCTTCTCCAGCAGCCCCAGCTTTCGCCGGTCTGAGGGCTGTGCCCGCTCGCGATGCTGCTTTTTCGCAATATCGTGCGCTTTAAACATCGTCAATGATGTGTACGGTTCAAGGCCAGACAACAAAATTATCGATGAAAGGTTCCTGGGTATAAAATGTAGGGTTGGGGGTGTGCACCCGGTATGGAAAGGGGCCACTGGGTCGGAAAGCGTGGGAGCCACCCCCAAAACCACCCAGTACTTATCCACGTTCACAAGAAATTTGCATCAAACAGTCGCAATTTTAAAAGCCAAGTTGAGCTAATTGGAGATGCTCCTCAGGCGACCCTGGGGCCAGGCAACGCCAAATGTGGCTCACGGCCCGACTTCCAGCCGGAATACGGCTAAGGCGGTGCGAACACCAGTTCTGCTCAGCTAGTGCGAAAGACGCCGGCTGGAATCGAGAGCCCGCCGCGTTTCTGGTAAGGGCGTTTCTGGTAAAGGCGCTCTGGCGCACTGATGAACGATGGCCTCGTGCCCCAGGATATAGTCACGTCGGTAGTCGCGGCAATTGTGCACTCCCGGTCGATCCTGTTGACCTACCACGACCACGCCCACGATGTGCTCCACCAGATCGAGTCAGTAGTGCAACTGCTCACTAGAGGCGTGATCGACGAGGGAAGCGTTATTGTCTGCTCGCCAGAGGTCCGGTGGCCGTGGCTTGCGTCCAAACTGGCCAAATCAGCAGGGTCCGGATTGCTTCTGCGCCGCGTGGAACGACTCAACCGCGACGTTCAGCTGCATCTCGGGTACGAGCTCATGGAGCAGCCCAATCGCGGCAGAAATGCTGTGGTCGTGGTGTGCACCAGCGTGCACGCGCCGGAGCGGCTCCACCCCGTGCTACGGAAGCTGATCATGCTAAAGCAAGAAGTCGACATGGCCGACGAGCGGCTCGCAATGGTCGAGATGCCCTCGCCCGACACGTATCACGAGGAAGCGCTCGCGCGTATCCGAGAAAAAGTTCCGCAGGTCACAATCGTGCCCGAGCTCGAGCGGTACATGCAAGACATTGTGTTGTACGTTCGGGCGCATCGGCTCGTGCGAGGCGGACTGCCGCCCCAGTCGGTGCGGGATTTCTATCTCATTGTGCGAACGCTCTGCGTTTTCCATGGAATGGGCTTCGCAACCCCGGGGATCATCAAGCATGCAGCAAGGCTCGTGCTCCCACTAAAAATCCGGCTTGTTGAGGCGGAAGACGAGCCGAGTCTCCAGTACGGCGGCGACCTCGACATGGTCAAAGTGTGGATCCGCGACTGGGACAGCGATGTGCTGGTTGACTCTGTGCTCCACGAGGTGCCGGTGCCGCTCTGACAGCTTGAATAAATAACATAAATAACATAAATAATGAAGCCCCAAAGCCAGTAGCCCGAGAGCATGATCTACCTGATCACTTATACGGCGTCTCCTCCTCTTGCTTCAACTGCGCGGTGGCCCGCGAGTTCAGAAACATTTCCAAAGCCGGATGCTTTGATATTATAGGCACAAACGGCTCCTGGGGCTCGGCATTCGACAGCAACCCCACGGAGTGCCACGCGCGGGCTGGTGTTTTGCAGCGCGTGCGCGCAGCCTCGATGTCGATTGGCAGTTGCTGGGCAAAATGGAGCGCTAGCTGTTGTTTTCGCTCATCTGCGGACAGTCCTTGATGGAGAGCACCGTCTATTAGCCGGAGCGATTTCGCGCTGTTCTCCTCACGGAGCTTAAGCACTGCCGTTTCCACGCGCTGCCGCTCCTCGGTCGCGTCGGCCGCGCTCTCCAGTCGCAGCAGCTCTTCTTGGTACTTCAGAACCCGCGCTTCGCGTTCTTCCTTGATGGCAGCCTCGCGCTTGAGCTCGGTTGCGAGCTCGTCCTGGGCCTTGGCGAGCTGGGCCTGCCACTGCTGAGGCAACGCGTCGGCGGCGCGCAGCAGGGACTCGGCGTCGTAGGCTGTGCGCACGCGCGGCTCGTTCATATCATCATATATTCTTTTTAGCGAGCTGAACCGACCCTCTGCCAGAGTGGCCTCGATTTCATCGGCCAATTGTCTCGGCTTCAACGCCATGATTAGCGTTTTCACGTTCGCGCGTCCTTTACTTACTTTACCCACGCGCACTACCCACATTATGCCCACCAGGCGCTTTCGCTGTCGGCCGGCTGCGTACGTAATACGAACTGGTAACGAAAGACGCAGCGAGCGAACGACCGGCCGGCCAGTCTAGTCTAGCCTAGCCTCAAGAACAGCAACTTTGTTTAGATTGCCGCGGCCGGATGCAGAGAGACACACAGGGCAATAGTGCTGAGACCCCTATCCCGCTGTGGATCCTGGCGCCATATGAAGAGAAGCAGCTACTGACCGATTGCCAAGAACAGGCAAACGACAAGTGCGCAAAGCAGTTCTGGAAGATGGGCCAATGCACCTCGCAGCACCAGCTCCTGTTTTCGTGGTACTGCTCCGAGCAGAAGAAGGAGCTGCTCGACTGCGTGGCTTTCTGGGGCTCTAAAGAGCAGCATGCCAAAATGCGCGAGGATTACATCCAGAAAAAGCGCCAGAATCTGATCGACGAGGGCAAGCTCTAGCTTCTCATGTTTTGTATATATCGAGCTTAATACATACTTCCATTGCCCTGCGCCTGCCTAGGGCCGAGAGCCGAACCGAAAAGCGGAGCTTGTGAGAAATCGAGACTGCCGAGAATAGGTTAGCTAAGGGTAACCGGATATTGAGCATGGCTACTCGTCAAATCGGAATATCTCGAAGATCGTACATTCAAAGACTTGGTCTTCATTCAGAGACTTGAGGGGACCGAGTGTTTGCGAGTGCGCCAGTATCAATGATGGTTGCACTTCAGACCTCAAAGAGGTGAATCTATGCAGCTTGTTACACTCTGAGCTTCAACCCCAGCATCGCTTTCGTAGAAGCCGGCGGCGTAGAGAGGGTCGGGCGCCGAATGTGCTTGGCCGTTAGGCCCTAGCCCTTTTGGTCGGGGAAGACTTTTTTATATAGTTGCCGCGTGCTGCCAACGAACTGGTGTGGTGGTACCAGAACAATTGCTGACCAGCCGATATCGGAACCACCGTCGTCGAAATCTGGCGTGCCGCGAGATCTAAGCAGAGCCGATGATGCATGCGGCATACGCAGCATGACGCTGCTGCCACCCGGAGTCCTACTGTGTGGGTGCGCTATAACGGCGCAGTGTTCCATGCCCTGGAGCCAGCGGCCCGCCACTCTAGTCCCAACCGCTGTTCACCGAGGCAAACCGCTGGCGAACATTAACCGTCTTGGGCTCGCGGACAGCCCAAAGCTCGTGCCGAGCCGGGTGCTCCGGCCTCCGCACCCCACATACAATACGACAGCGCCCGTGGCACCAGGTGTGCAGGGCGTGCAATGCTTGCATGCCCTGGTGCATCCCAGAGCAGTCGGTGAAGCGTCCCCAACCCTGGAACCGAGCCCAATCACCTCAGCCACCCGTAATTGAACCTCACTTCCTCCACCTCACCACCGCCAGCGTTGCAGTACAATGGGTATATCCAAGCGCCCTGGCCGCCGCACAGGAGCCGCCGCGAAAGGCCCTGGCGGCACCGTGCAGAAGGCCGCGTTCGAGTCCGGCCGCAAGAAGCAAGCCGGCGTCGATGACCTCACGCTGCTGTCGCAGATCACGAACGAGAGCATCGAAAACAATCTCCGCGACCGCTTCTTCAACCAGGAGATCTACACTTACATTGGCCATGTGCTGATCTCGGTGAACCCGTTCCGCGATCTGGGGATTTACACCGAGCAGGTCCGCGAGTCCTACAAGGGCAAGACTCGTCTCGACATGCCGCCCCACGTCTACGCCATTGCGGAGTCGATGTATTACGCGATGAAGTCCTACGACGAGAACCAATGCGTTATCATCAGTGGCGAGTCCGGTGCCGGCAAGACCGAGGCCGCCAAGCAGATCATGCAGTACATTGCATCTGCGTCGGGCCAGTCCACCTCCGCCATCTCGCGGATCAAGGACATGGTTTTGGCGACAAACCCGCTGCTGGAGGCGTTCGGGTGCGCCAAGACTCTGCGCAACGACAACTCGTCGCGCCACGGCAAGTACCTGGAAATCCTGTTCAACAACCTCAGCGAGCCCGTAGGCGCTCACATCACGAACTACCTGCTGGAGAAGAACCGGGTGGTGAACCAGGTCCGTGGCGAGCGCAACTTCCACATCTTTTACCAGTTCACAAAGGGTGCCAGCCAAAAGTACCGCGAGATGTTCGGCATCCAGACGCCGGAATCGTACACATACACGTCGCGCTCGCAAACAACGTCGGTGCCGGGCGTTGATGACGTCAAGGAGTTCCAGGAGACCTTGCATGTCATGGACGTAGTCGGCCTCACCGAGGAAGAGAAGGACAACATCTTCCGCATCCTTGCCGCGATTTTGTGGATCGGCAACGTCGACTTCGTCGAGGACGACAACTCGGTGACGACGATCGCCGACCCCAGTGTCACCGCCTATGCTGCGTACCTACTGCACGTACAGGGCCCGGACCTCGAGAAGGCGCTGACCTCGAAGGTCATTGAGTCGCGGTTCGGCTCCAGCGGCGGCGAGTCGTTCGAGTCGCCGCTCAACCGTGTGCAGGCCCTGGCCACCCGCGACACGCTGGCAAAAGCGATCTACAACAACCTATTTGAGTGGATCGTCGAGCGCGTTAACCAGTCGTTGGTTTCCCAGGGCGAGTCCCAGAAGACGATCGGTATCCTCGATATTTACGGGTTCGAGATTTTCGAGCACAACTCGTTCGAGCAACTGTGTATCAACTATGTCAACGAGAAGCTCCAGCAGATCTTCATTCAGCTCACGCTCAAGGCCGAGCAGGACGAGTACGTTGCCGAGAAGATCAAGTGGACGCCCATCGACTACTTCAACAACAAGATCGTGTGTGACCTGATTGAGGAGCTGCGCCCGCCGGGGATCTTTGCCGTCTTGAACGACGCGTGCGCCACTGCCCACGCCGACTCGGTTGCTGCCGACCAGAGCTTCGCGATGAAGCTGGGCATGCTGGAGTCCAATCCCCACCTTCAGAACCGGGCGGGGAAGTTCGTGATCAAGCACTATGCCGGTGACGTCACCTACGACATCGAGGGCATCACGGACAAAAACAAGGACCAGCTTAGCAAGAGCATCACGCGCCTCATTGCCGGCTCTCAGGACCCGTTCTTTGTGCACACTCTGTTCCCCGATGCATTCGAGCCCGAGGACAGCGGGGCAGGCCGCCGCAAGCGTCGTGCAACCGCCTCGGACAAGATCAAGACCAGCGCCAACGATCTCATGCAGACGCTGCAGCGCGCTCGGCCCTCGTATATTCGCACCATCAAGCCGAACCAGAACCGGTCCGCCACCGAGTTCGACTCGCAAGCCGTGCTCCACCAAGTGAAGTATCTTGGTCTGCAAGAGAACGTGCGAATCCGCCGCGCTGGTTTTGCATACCGCGCGCCGTTCGAGAAATTCGTGGAGCGCTTCTACCTCCTGAGCCCCAAAACGGGCTACGCCGGCGACTATGTGTGGCAAGGAGATATTCGCGAGGCGGCGCTCGAGATCATGACCGCTACCGGAATCGAGTCCAACAACTGGCAGATGGGCGTCACGAAGATCTTCATCAAGGAGCCTGAAACCGTTTTCGAGCTCGAGAAAATGCGCGACATGTACTGGCACCGCATGGCGGCCAAGATCCAGAAGGCGTGGAGAAACTATTACGCCCGAGTCATCGATGCCGCAGAGGTGCTCCAGCGCACCACCAGGCGGTTCCTCGGCGTGGAGGTCACTCCTGACATACCGGCACCGGACGATAGCTACCTTGGTGGCCGCAAGGAACGCCGTCGGTTCTCGCTGTTGGGTCAGCGGTCCGCATATGGCGATTACCTTGATGCTAATAATCGCCAGGGCTCGGCTGGCGGATACCTTGTGTCGTCCGTAGGTATCAATGAGGAGATTTTGTTCTCGTGTCGCGGAGAGCAGTTGTTCTCGAAACTGGGCCGGTCTTCCCAACGGTTGACAAGAACCTTCATTTTGACCCCGACAAAGTTCTACACCGTGCGCGGTGATCTTGTTCAGGGGCGCTTGGTCTACACTATCGAAAGAACGGTCGCACTAGGTGCTATCTCGGGAGTGTCGATGTCTTCATACAGAGACGATTGGATCTTTATCCACACCGTCTCAAAGGACACCTCGGACCTTATGATTGCGACCATCTTCAAGACCGAGCTCGTGAGCCTTCTCAACAAGCCCGTCAATATCAGCTCCACTGTCCAGTATATGAAGAAGCCCGGGAAGAAGGCAGCCATCAAGTTCGTCAAGGAGCCGGGCAGCTCCGCGCTGTACGATACGTACAAGAGCTCGACTGTGCACACGGCACCCGGTTTGCCAGGCAACACTCCTCATGAGGATGTGCCGAAGAACAAACTGTCTGCAGGCAGCGGCGGTCCGCCTCCGAAGCCCCGTCCGAGGACTACACCCGCACAGGCAGCAGCGTCTCGAAGCGTTCCGCAAGTGTCGGACAGCTACTTGTCGACGCATGGCAAACCCCCGTCTATGCCTGCTCGGGTCGGGCCTGTTGAGGCCAAGAGGCTCTCGCAGAACGGCCAGCCACAACCGCAGCCTCAAGCTCAACAGTATCAGCAGCAGCAGCAGCCGGCTCTGCAGGCGTCGCCTCGCGCAGCTGTCGCGGCGCCAGCCGCTCCGCCGCCGCCGCCGCCGCCGCCTCCGGCGTCCGACCCCACTGCGAAGGCGCTGTACGCTTTTGCTGGAAGCAACCCGAACGAAATGCCTCTCAGCGTCGGAGAGATCATATTTATTGATCAGGATTCTGGCAACGGTTGGACGCTGGCACGTTCTCAAGATGGGGCTCAAACCGGTTGGGTGCCAACGAACTATTTAGAGAAACAGGCAGCTGGCGGCGGAGGGCCTGATTTGGCTCAGGGCCTTGCGCAAGCCCTCAACCAACAGCAGACTCAGGGCCAGGCCATGGCGTCCGATTTGGCTGCGGCTCTAAAGCGGCTGTAGTTTGAATAAGTTTAGACGATGCATATTGTATAAGTTTCACCGCGCTTAGCTCGAAAGGGACCGAGAAAGAGGTTTGAGGAAATGCTAAGGTATGTACAGAGAGAGAAAGAGACGGCTCTACATATTAGCTCGCTTGTTGCTCAATGGCTTCGAGCGCGCATTGAGCTCTGAGTTGATAACGGACGCGGAGTACGAAGGATCTGGTGCTGCTGGAGTTGCCAAAAGCCCTGCCTCCGCGAGTGCAGCCTTTGCAATGTGCACTGTGTCCAGCCGAGTACCCAGCTTGCTGCGAAGCTCCTCATCAAGATTCGCAGAGGCGACCTTCTCCACCAAGTAAGCCACCCGGTCAGCATTATTACACGCCTTGGCGAGCGACTGCCAGTCAAACAGCTGAGGAGGCTTGAGGCTCAGCAGCCGCTGCCAGAGCTCGTCCACATCCTTAACACTGAAAATGTCGATAGGAAGAGCTCGTGAGGAGTTCAGGAGAACTCTAACCGCGTCGAACTGGAGCTCGCTCAACGGAGGAAACGCGCGCTTGAGTTCCGCAAGGTATTCGGGGTACTCCCAGGTTTCCGAAACGCGGCTCATAACAGCATTAAGAACGATCTGGCCTTGGTTTTTGTAGATGCGCTCGATTAAAGCCTTGGCCTCTTCAGTAGGCCCCACCAACGAGAATTCTCGCCCCACAACAAGATTAACACACTCATTCGACAGTATGAGGCAATTCGCGGCCCCGAAATCGTGGCTCTGGGTTTGAAGCCTCTTCATCGCCTTCTCGTATACATCCACCACTTTATTGATGTCACCCGTCGCGGCATAGATATGTTTCACGTAGGCTGTTGCGGCACTGGGGTGCAGAAACACGAAAGAGTCTTCGGCGATGGCCGCATCGAAGAACACGTCTGCAATAACAATGTCGGTGCATTCAGTAAGAATGTTGTTGTGCAGGCGCACCAAACTGTTCTCCCACTTCGCAACGTCGTAGTACTCGCACATTGAAGTGTACATCTTTACAGCGCTGTTGAATTCTTTGAAGCGCAAATAGCCGATGGATAGCGCCTCGTCGGCAAGCAGGTGTCTGCCGTTCCGCTCAGTGGAGTCCTTGTATGTCTTCTCAAACTCCTCAAGCGTAATGGCACTGGGGTCGCTCGTCCTCAATGCGGCACTCACAACACGAGGATCGTGAAGTTTGCCGACCAGGTCTGCGACTATTGACGGCTGTTCTGAGGTGCGGCTATTGTTCAATCGTTTCCACGCGTTCGATGCCTGTCCGTACGCCTCCATAGTGCCGAAGGCCGTGAGCAGGTAGGTCAGAGCGAAGTGAGAAGCATAGCTTCTTCCAGCGACCAAATCGTCCGTGATCTCGTTCAGGTAATTGATCAGCACTTCGTTCTGGGCAGTCATGATCTGCTTTCGCACCGTGGAGATCACTGGCTTTAATGCATCTGCACGCCTTCGCAGCATCGTGAGGATGGCATGCAGCGCCTCACTGGCCTCAACATGGCCCTCGGCATCGCGGTACTTTCTGTAGATGTTCATTATTGTGTGCACGGGAAGCAGGGTCTTTGCATCTTTCACAGTGATGTGAGTATCGAGACGGCCTTTGACCTTCTTGAGCTCTTGACGCATCCGGTCTCGGGTCACCCTGCTCGGGTCCTTCTCGAAAGTAGCCGGCCGTACCTCAGTGCTGCCAGCCGCACCAGCGCGGGGTGTTGGCGCATTTGCCTGGTTGTTGTTTTGCGCGGTGGGTGTGGTGGAGAACCGAGCTCGGGCTGCACCTTGAAGAGCAGGGAAGATCGGGACCCTGAATGCCCGGTTCATTCGACAAGATAACCTTCAGAAAACAGAATCCAGCGGGCTGCAGACTCTCTCCCGTTTCTAATAGCGGCGCTTGTGGGTGGCCAAAATCAGCAGATTTCTTCATTGGTCAGCTGATGCGACAGTGTACCGTTAATCCTAGGAGGTACGAAGAACACGCGGGCCACCCGACGCTGCGGGTGCGTTACGACAAGACTTCGTAAATACGCGTCTGACTTGTGCACTTGTGCAACGAATCGCGCAATACTACTACAGCACTACATTATGTGCCCCACATTACGTGGCCCACGTTAAACGGTGGATACAAAAGGAATAGTAAACGCCTTACAGGAACGTATATAGATAGGTTTGGCAACACAAACTGCTACTCCAAGACTTCAAGACAACCACTGTCCATTGTGACAAGTTGTGATCAGGAACCGTCCCAAGCCAGTCGCAGCCATCGCGCGCCACATGCATGGGATATGTTCTCAGTTCGCGAACTGAGCCAGGGAAATGGAATCATGGAGATCTTCGAATACGGTAAAGTCGCCGGTTATACCGAATGTCGAGGACGGCGTCGAGAGGGCGTCGGGGCCTTCAACAGCCGCACGGTCATTGGCATACCCTAAAAGTTCATCTATTGACGCTGCTGGCCAATAAGGGGGAGGAGGTGAGCGTGAGCTTGCTCGAGCTAGCCGCTTCGAGCGGGTATCAAACGTGGGCCAGCCACTATTCGATACCTCGCCCGAGACGAGAAAGCCTACACAAGCACACGAGGGGGCGTCACTACTGCTGGATGACGCGCCTTCGATGAACCTTCGGGGTGTGCCACAATGTCCGTGGATGCAAACAAGGGTGAGTCCAGTGAAAAGCTGGACTCAAACGAGTCCTGGTCAAAAATGGCCAGAAGACTCGGCGATCGGGGCTGGGGAGAGTCGCTGCCGTATTGAAGAAACAGTGCGTCCGGGCTGGCGCAGTCGTCTTCCAACGACGGGGCTGGCGAGGTCGCATTGTCGCTCGACAAGGAGCTAATGGGGATGTGCTGGAGCTCGTCCTTGGGAGCCGAGTCCCACGACGGCGTCGAAACCGAGTCCAAGACGTTCACGTCTCCGGAGCTGCGGGCCAGCATGATGGCAGACTCAAGCTGCTCAACACGGGCCTGTAGCTCTTCGAGGCGCATGTTGTCGGACCGGAGCCTTGTGTTCTCGGACTCGAGCTCGGTGCACTTGCTCTCCAGTGTTTCCAAATGCTTGCGCTTCTTCTCGCGCGACGCGTGCGCCGCCTGGCGGTTGCGCATCACGCGCTCGACACGGCGCTGCTCCTTCTCCTCCGTGGTCTTCGCGCGCTTACGTGGGGGAAGCCCGTTTCCGCTCGAAGACGAGGCTTCCGAGTCCAGCTCGTCAGCCTCACGTTTCTCAACCGGTAGCGGGGAACTTCTGGTGCTTTCATCGTCGGTATCTTCGCACAAAGTAGGCACCGCATCACTCACCTCCTCCTTGATGGCGGGCTGCGTCAACGTCTGATCGAAAGCTTCCATTTTGCTGTCCCTCGCTGTTCTCACTGCTTTGTCCTTCGGTAGAAACTAAACTTGTGGTTAGGCCCCCCTCGACGAACTGGGAAGGTTGAGTTATATAGCCAAGGGAGGCGAATGATGGTGACATAATCGGCAGGGAGCAAAAGCCCCTTCGAGGGCGAGGTCTCCTGTGATTAAGTTCCCACATGCACGCCTGCCTGCAAGAACCTAAAGGGCAATCTTCGACTGGTAGGAGTAGGTTAATGAACGGTTCCGAGGCTTAAAGCTAAGACCTGCCTAGTGAGTCACATCCGAAACAGGCTATCTTTGGCTTATCTACTGCCAGACTCGTGGAGCCCGCTACGCCGCCCCACCCGAAGAATCCCTAGTCCTGGTCCTGAAATTTCAGCTAAACTTAGTGAGGAGGTAATTACGTGATGACCATCGGTGGCATAGCCTGCGGTTATTTTTAACTTTGGCGGGGGGGGCTTGCAGCGAAGGGGGGACACGGAGGAAGGCAATAAAGGGTTCAGGTACGATCACTTACGCACGTGATTTCTCCCCGGGGTACGCTCAGAGATTGGACGCGTAATCCACGGCAGTTGGGAGAGGCTGCGAAGGATGCGCCCACACTAATTACATCAAATGGCCACCACAGGGCAAAGCAGCCACCACCGGCGCAAACTCCGTTTTACCACAAAGCCAACTAATAGCACGAAGAAATACAAATTTTCGGTGCGGCTGCATTAACTGCTTGACAATGCTGAGCCTGCCCTCCAAAATAGCTTGTAACCACCCCCCTGGTCTCCGTTACTGCCATCTCAGACAGGCCTGCAACCTTGTCACGTGGGTTTTGTTTACATCGCTATAGAAACCATTTGTTGATGGACAGGCCCGCAGGTGAGACATTGTCCAGCTCTAGAGTTCCATGAATGGACACCGTTGATAGGTCTGATTCCCAGAGAAGCATGAATTCGGGAGATCCAGACCGCCGGCCCAGACGAGGTGTTGGGTTGCCGACGGTCATACCAGATCCACACCGGTCCGGCAGCCAGACTAGTGGCATTCTACGCTACGATTTCGGAGAGCACAGATACGATAGCTTCGATATGCTGCAGGACAGCGATGGAAGTCAGCGCTCTGTCCCGTCTCTTACCTCCCTCGAATCGCTCTTATCAGTCCACACTGGCACTAGTAGCCATTCAAACTACGTAGACGCACCAAATGATGAGCAAGAACAGCAACAAACTCAGCCCACCGACGCCGAGTACATTGAACACTTCCGCCGTTACCTCGCATCGTCAAACGCATCGATCAGCCACGGGCCGATCCCAGTAACTCCCATTAGGTCTGGCGAGCGGCCTCGCTCTGGGTACAGTGTGCGAGAGGACATAGCTTTCACCCCGGGGTCTGCAGATATGGCGCTAACATCCTCATCCATGATCTCCCCGAGCACTCCCCGCCTGAGGCGAGGACACGGTGCGGCTGTACATGCGCCGCCCTCATCGCAGCCGCCGAAAGCCCCTCGCGGTCTTGACAATAGTGACGACACATCGATCTCGCCTTCGCGCTCATTTGCCAGACGCCGGGCGCCGGAGAGGCCCCAGCGTCAGCCCCCATTTAGTACCGACAACGACATTGAGATGGTGCCGGAGGCTTCTTTCGCTCCACAGCAGGCTTCCGCACTAGTTACTAGCGAAGAGCCATCATCCACTGCCAAGGCGTCTGCTGGTCACACGCCTACTGGCCATCCGCCCACTGGTCACCCTTCGGCTGGTCACCCGTCGTCCGGTCACCCATCCAACGCTACCCAGCTACGCATCACATTTGGGGCGCCAAGATCCGTCTCTGATGCACGTAGCTTGCAGTCGCATGGCAGCGAGGTCAGCGAGGACGGGCATATCGCGCCCTCGCGGCAGGTGTCAGAGCCAACGCTCAGCTACATCAAGAACTCCGGGCGAACTGCAGGATCGCAAAAGAGCTACCTTGCCGGAATCCCCCGTCTGCCCCACCTTCCCATTGTCCAGCCTAATCTCAGGATCGAACGTGAGATTGAGAGTCGCGATCCATGGGGGCGTCGCGAGGCACCCCTCGGCGTCTCGCTTGCGATTCTGATTGCTTTTATCGCATTTCCGCCGTTCTGGCTGGTGCTGAGCGCAGGCTACTTCGACAGCATTTTTGGCGTGTTCCCGCGGGCTATCAAACTGGTAGCCCTGCTCTTCGCATTGGCTGCACTGGTGGCCGCCGTCGTTTTGACAACGACCTTCGCGATTCTGAAGGCGTGACTGACAATTTCATTTATTTATTTACCTGCATCCTGCGCGTCGTGCCGCGTTACCGACTTTTCATAGATTACATACCATTAGTTATCTCGAACCTGAAACACGTTCTAAGTAGAGAGAGAGGCACTGTGCGCACCGACGATACTCAGACGGTGCCGCGCCGCTGATGACTACTCTGATTACTACGCTCTCACTAGTTCGGGACGTCCATTTGGCCCTGCAGCGGGCGGTGGTAAGTGGCTGTGTGAGTACATTGGCCGAAGATAAGTCATGTTAGCTGACAAGGTCACCTGCACCGCGCCGCGCCCAACGAAACGGCCCACAGGAAAACCATGCCGGGTCTGGACAAGCTGCGCACGGGCGTCTCTGCTAACTAGGTTGGGAGCGCTGCCGCCAAAATTGACTCGGCGAAGGAACGCTCAACGTCGCACGGCTCGGCGGAGGTGAACCGATGTCGCATCGTAGCAACCCCTAACCCTGACGTCCTTACCCCGGCTTTCAACCGCCCCGCTACACAGTGGGACACCCACCTAGCTTAGCCCGTCAACTCGGTAGCGGCTCCCATTACAGCGATGGGTAATACGAGCACCAAAGAGACCCGCTCAAATTCCTCCACTTATGCCCCGCCCGACCCCCTTTCGTCGCCCTCGCGCAGCCGCACCGATCACATCTTGCCACAGACTCCTGGCGAGTCCCGGAGCCGGAGCTCACGCGGATCGGCCTCGGCGTCGCGACACCATGGCGGCCACCGCAAGACCAAGCCAGCGGGCTACAAAATGATCATTGATCGCAACGAAAGCGTCGACGGCGGCCTCCTCTTCCCGCAGGGCGTGTACCAGGGGCCTCAGGACTTCAAGGTCTCGGTGGTGCGCGAGATGATCATCCAGCGGCGGCTGGCTCCGTTCTACAAGGGGCTGGACGGCGTTGAACCGGACTGGACCGATGAAGAGCTGCTGGCTGCAGTCAATGCCATCACGCCGTTGCCCAAGGACTCCGAGTCGCCCGACGAGCCGGCGCCGGAAATGCCTGCCGCGCGGCAGGACTCGCATCCATCGCTCTCGCTCGGCGCGCCGTTTGACGAGTCTACCGAAAAGCAGCATCAGCATCATGTGCCCACCCCGGAGAAGCCGGGCCCGCCAACCCCCACGCAGCAGATCTGGCTCTACAGAAACGTGCACGAGTGCCCGATCTGTTTTCTTGATTACCCGCGCCTCAATGCCACCCGATGTTGTGGCCAGGGAATCTGTACAGAATGCTTTGTAAATATCAAGCGCAACCCGCCGCATCCGCCTTACACGACCCTCGAAAACAGCGAGGCCACCGACGTCCTGGAGCTGGTCTCCGAGCCCTCGAGCTGCCCGTACTGTGCCCAAAGCGACCTCGGCGTCATATTCGATGCGCCGCCGTTCGAATGGGGGATCCCGTCATCGCTTGGCGGCGGTTCCGGAGGGCAGACTCCGCTTCCGCCATCGCAGCCGCGGCAGCCGCAGAAGTCGCAGCGGCCCCCGGCGCCGCGATCAGCGCCCGTCAGTCAGAATACCCGCCGCACGGTGCCGGCTTCGCACCCTTCGGTCGTCACGGTCGACATGATCCGGCCCGATTGGGAGGACAAACTGGCGTCGGCACGCCGCAGACTGGCTCGCAAGTCTGCTGCGGCGCGGGCGCTTCATCGCTCTGCCCTTCTCTCCAACCACGATGAGAGACGCGAGTCCCCGCCCTCGCGAGGCAGCAGCGCTAGCGATAACACCAGCGTGCAAGACCCACACCCCGTGCGGCCCCGCCACGACGTCTCGCTGGCCGAAATAATGGAATCCTCCCGAAGCATGAGTGCCGCGCAAACGCGTGCACTAGAGAAAAGAATGATCGAAGAAGCCATCAAGGCAAGCTTACAGTCGAACTAGAATTAGAGGTTCCTATTTATTGTAAAATAGATGTCCCCTTGCCGGGTCGATGAGCACGCATGTCCCGGGACGACGTTGCACTGCATCATGAGATCTCGATATGCGCTCGACGCACCAGTTATCTGACATTCGGTTGCATCTAATTGCGGACCTCATGTATGGTCGCAACGACGGCGACTGTGGCGCTTGTGTGTTCGCACGTGATTTGCGCGAGCCATTGAGTCTAATTTCATATATATGCCTCGGCTTGCCCGGGGCTCGCCAGCTTCACGCTTGCCGCGAAAGTCGCCTTCGACCCGTTTACTACAGCTGCCTGGTCCAAGCAATGAAGGTCTACGTTCACGATGGGGAATCCGGTGACCAGCGAGCGCCTCATGACACTGGCATTTCTGTTAGTGTCGAGGAGCTCCAGGAGTCGGGCGTGATAGCATACCATTTACCAACCCAGGAGGAGGTTGATGCTCTGGCACAGGCCCGTCACTACAAGAATCGCGACATCGTGTGCGTGACAGAAGAGGGCTTAGGCGGCAAGGAGATGTACACTCAAAAGTTGAAGATCTTCTATGCCGAGCACCTTCATGAGGACGAAGAGATCCGATACATTCTAGACGGCGAGGGATTCTTCGACATCCGCGACCGCAACGATAGGTGGATCCGCATTCTCGTCGAGAAGGCTGATTTGCTGATTGTCCCGGCGGGCATATACCACCGCTTTACACCAACCGAAAAAGACTATGTGAAAGCCCTTCGGTTGTTCAGAGACGAGCCCAAGTGGGAGGCTAAAGCTAGGCCAGAAGCCGATGTCCTGCCAATCAGACAGGAATATCTTCAATCGACAGTCCCGTCCAGTGCTTAACGCACCGGTATGCAATACATATATATAAGAGTAACACATCAAGCTCACGGTTATTAATTAGATTAACGCTTTGACATTTATATAAACAACCACATCAACGAGGTCGTAGTGTCGGAATATTTACAGCCAGCAGTCGCCTCGTCAAAACCCCGCATTCGTTCCGCTCTTCCCACCCCTCCCACCACTCGCCGTACTCATCAAACCACGCCGCGCCACGCCAAACCGGTACATGCACCAATCCGCACATGCGCCCAGGCTCGCGCCCGCACCCGCACCCGCACCCGCGGCAAGCCATTCATTGCCGGGATTCGAATCGCGTTATTGATTAACTAGTCTAACATCAGATGCTGATTTGATTGGTGATTCTGAAACATTGAGAAACACCACAGCTGTCTCCAGAGTCCACTTCTCAGCTGCATGCAGTGGCGGGGTCAACCGCAGAGCGGATCTCCGAGCTAACAAGGCAAGGGGCGTTTGAATCGGTCCGTCATCCAGCAGCCGCTACCTTGCTCTTAGTCAATCTAGAATTTTCTATGCATGCATGAAGCCTCTGGTAGGCGAGCTAAGCTTGGTATCATGATCATAGCCAGCCTAGGTAGCACTCAGGCGGACTGCGGCGCGTCTCTTGCCCCTATCGTAATTGTATGACCCGTCCCGGGATTACGGTCGCGGAGTCGTGAGAAGCCACCCGCATTCGCGCCGCACCAGATTTCTCGGTCTCAATCGCATGTGCCGTGGCCATATAGTGTGGCTTACCCGCATATGCGAAGTAGTAAAGCCACTCGCGAGATGAGAATCATTTGTGGTTAGGGCTATTAGTACTCTGGTGGGTTCACATGTGGGCAGCGGCAGAGAACAACCTTCGGTGGGCAGGGACTAGAAAGTCTCGAAAGATTTGCCTGTGAGGCAAAAAAACGCTCTGGTGTCCCCTGGACATGCCCGATAAACCTCTACAGACACTCTCGTGGCCGCTTCAAGATGCGCATGGCATTGTGTGCGCGGAGACGAGCCGCATGCGACTGTTGCGTAATTGCCGCAAACCCCTACCCTTGTTCTCTGCATATTGCTCTGGGATGGGTTTTCTATTGAGATTCCACAGGACCGCCTAGCATGCAATAATTTCTTGCGGAGCCGGAGGTCCGCATTATCGAAAAAAAAAAAGTCTCCCACACATTCAATGGGCTTGCCGCTTCTAATGGACTCCCTCATCAGTACCCCACTCATTTATTATGCGCATCGGCCAGGGCAAAAGCTCGTCGCGCCTCCGCCCAACATTCTACAACTGCCGGGTTGGGGTTCGTTTGGTTTGTGCTACCTGCAGAAGGGTCCCTGCAGCAACTCCCGCCAACGATATGCAACGAACACCGGCCACGCAGCCAGAAACGTACTTAATCAAATCAGCACTGCGTGAGATTTAGTTAAATACACCTCACACAAAAACGGGCGGTCGAATCTCGCCAATACATGAACTGGAGACGGCGGGGTGTAGAACGACAGGTTTCGAATAGTAGACTTGTCTAGGTGAAGCTAATTCTTTCGTGCGATGTTGACGATCTCGTCACCGAAGGCACAGACCGAAACAGCAAATGATCCTCATCTGGCACTTGACAAGAGCAATGATCCCCTCCACACGCCTTCGCTGCACGGAACGAAGCCAGCCCCAGGCGTGGCCCAAGGCAAGAGCTTAGACGCGACCGCGAGCAGAAAGAGACCAAGAAGCCCCGAAGAATCGCGAGCCTCCGATGACAGCCCCGACAATGCCGAGTCGGGAGACACTGCGAGCACAAGCAGCTTCAGTAGCAGTAATGGCCAGCTCGGGCACCTATCTGAGCAACAAGGACCTTTGATCGCATCCCTAGGGGCAAATGGTGAGCACCAAGAGGATACAGACCAGCAATCCTCTAATGAGAGCGAGGAGGCGTTGATAGCACGGCACACCGACCTGCTGGCGCCCAAGGCGGCAGTTCCGGAACTACGCGACCGGGCCGTTAGCGAGCCAGGCCGATTGCGTACGGCGCCCCCTCAGGATGTATCGAACGTGAACCCCAATGGCCCCCATCTGCCCATGGAGCGAGGCGGCGGTAGCAGCCTTCGGAATGGGCACAGCGGATCACAGCCACCGACGCTGGGTCCAATGGAACCGATCGAGCCAATGAGTAGTCTTCATGAGCGTAAAAGGCTGCCGCCGTTGAACTCGGTGTTCCCGAGCGTCCCGGGATTCACTGGCGAGGACCCTGGAGCCAACACTATCGTCACAGATGGCCCTGACTTCCAGGGTAAGCCTGTGCACAATCTCCCGTCTTTAGTTGAGAACTCTCGGCAGCTTTCAATCGAGAGAGATAGAAATGGCTCGGCTACCGACTACAGGCCTGTGAGCGGGAACGCGATGGCTGAGATCTATGCCCCCTCCACCACTGGAGCGGCGTATATGCCTGGGGTTCCTCTTAGCCGGAGCCACGATGGAAGCTTCAGTGGGGTATCCCCGCTGTCAGGATGGGGAAACGGCGGGGTTGCCGGTAGTTACACAGCACGTAACAGGGATCCGCGTTTCAGCTATACATATCCTCATGGCATGCTTTCGGGCCCAGCAGGCATCATTCCGGAGAGCATCGACCACATCACTGCATTACAAACGCCGTATGGGCAGACCCCCGCTGCGCCAACAGCTGTCGCGCCACCTGCCTCCACAAGGACACAGGCCGCTGTGCCGCAGTCGCATGTGCTCGCGCCCGGGATGCCCTATCAAACAAGTCCCGGGGATTTGCCGATGATGGCAGCAGACCCACTGCAGCATCAGCCGTCGCAGCATCCTCCGCAGGCGCAGCAGCCCCTGTCGACGACTACGTATCCAATGCTGTTCAGCCCGCAACAAGCATTTCCGCAGCTGTCGTTGCAGTACGCGCCGCCAGGACGAGCAGACGGGCTTCCCAGCCACCCACTACAGCTTCCCCATATGCTACGAGAAGCCGATGCGACGTCCCAAGGCATGATGCCTGCCGCTGCAATGCACCCGCCGCATGGCAAAACCGGCACGGTGAGCGCCCGTCACTCCGCACAGATCGGCACGGAACCCCGGGTCTTCCGGTGCACCCATCCTGGATGCGACTGGTCGTTTGTACGGTCCAGTGATCAGAAGCGCCATATCCGATCTCACGAGAAGCCATCTTTGCGATGCCCGTACTGGGATATCCATTCCAATTGTAACCTTAAAGGTGGCCTATTCTACCGCTTGGATGTTCTCAAACGCCACCTGCGACTCGTGCATTTGAAACGGCCAGATAATGGATCTGATGATGGAGGCGTTTGCCGAATTTGCGACCGACAGTTCGAGCACACTCGTGATTTTGTCAATCATTGCGACGCTTGTGCTGAAGAGGCGCGCAACCACATCAGAAGCTTAGGCCAAGATACTGCACCGGCTTGATGAAGCGCCTATTTTTATTTATTCTATTATTTCTCTACATTCCTTTATTGTCATCACATTCCCATTTCAATTTAGGATTTTGCATACGCGTATTATTTGAGGAGCGTACATGGAGCGTCTGGACGGGAGAACGAACCCCGTCCCTAACGTGAGCCGAAGTGCACACATGATGAGCATCTGGAAAACGGCAACATCCGAGGAGGACTCAATATGCTGGTGGACTTAATGAAATGGTATTACTCAAGTGGTCAGCGGCCAAAGGTAAACTGTCCCTAGCTACAAAGACTATTTAGCTGAAACGCAAGGAACTGGGATAGGAGGAGCCTTAGCCTCGGCCTATGTATAAAGAGACTAAAGTACAAAGCTCTTGGCTCCGCACTAAAAGCGGCGTCGTTCGAGCCAAGAAACAGCGGCGGGTGACGCTGCGAATACGGTTTTACGGCGACTGATGAGTTTACAAGGCATGTGATTACATGACGCGTGAGATGGAGGGGTGGGCAGGAACCCGTACCCACTGCACAAACAAAAGAGCATTCCTCTCAGGCTTTCCACTCAGTCCGGAGGCCAAAGGCAAAGCCAGTGGATGAAGGACTACCATGTGGTGATTTTCGGGGCCAGCATGGTCGGCAAGTCCTCGCTGACGACCCGGTTTGTGCACGGAGCCTTCCCCGAGACGTACGACCCCACCATTGAGGATATCTATACCAAAGAGGTTGTCTCAGAGGGAAGCCTGGTGTCTCTGGAGATTGTCGACACCGAAGGCATCGAGCAGTTCCGGTCGATGCGGGAGCTCTATATCCGGAACTCCGACGCATTTCTGTTGCTGTACGACGTGTCCAGCAGGCAGAGCTTAGAGGAGATTTTGCCGGTCGGCGAGCAGGTGCGGAGCATCAAGGGCGACAGCCAGCCGGTGATCCTAGTTGCGACGAAGAGCGACCTAATGGCATCCGACAAGAGCGCAGTAGAAATTGCGAAGCTCGGGGCGAAGGTTGCGTCCAAGATGGGGCTCGTCCATATCGTGACCAGCTCGAAGGACGACAAAGGTGTGGGCGAGGTCTTTGAGGCCACAATCCGGCTGCTGCGGAACCAGGACCCGGTCTACGGCCACACGCGTGAGACGCAGTCGATTTCCAGCGCATCGATTGATAGCCTTCTGTACACGCGGTCCGAGCGTGATGCGCGGCTGAAGCATAAACCGACGCTGCGGGGCTCGGTTTTGAGACTGAAAAAATCCGTGGCGGGGCTCAAGGAGTCGAAGAGCATCCGTAATATCCGCCGGGTTGTTTCGCGCGCGTCGTTCTACGGTTCGAACCATGGTCGACCCTCGGCGTCCTCCCCAGCGTCGAACCCTACTGCCATTCACCAGCGGTCCCAGGCGAAGTCCCCACAGAGATTATCCGAGGCCGTGGCGGATGACGACGATGATAATGGTCCACAAGACGGAGATGCTGCGGTGGCCCCAGTCACTCAAGACAGCTTGCTCCAGCTGCCGGAAATGCTCGACGTTTCAGGAACTGACCCGTCCGTCCACCGGCGCACCGGCGTTTGTGCCATCATGTAATTCCGACATGGGGTCACCACCTCACGACCTTACCCATGCCTAGCCCAGTGAAATGCTCGTTTCGCTGAAATGGTTGCCCTGGAGGACGGGACGCACACGTAGATCATCATCATGCACACCACCACCACCACCCGCCGCATACATGCCACCAACCCCGAACGAACTTGCGAGGCCGGCCGAAGCACGAGCCCCCAGTGGGACCGCCGCCGATGCCAAGACCTTGAAGACAGAAGCTTGATGTTGCGTGGCGTGATCTAATTTATTTTACCCTCATAGTTTTTAATTAATGTGCTTCATCATCACCGAATCTAACCCATGCAAGAGGATTTGACGCAGACCACCACCGCAAGGCTCTCTTTTGAGCCATTATTAATCCAATCAGCTGCCGGTTGCGGCCTGGTATGAGGCACCACAGGCCTTTTGTTTTGCTGGATTGCGCAACCCCAACCCTTTGCTCGAGGATGTGGTATGCGGAATGATATCAGCAAAAGCAAGCCCAGATGATCAATGACAGGCATGTAGGCTCAATACCAAAACAGTGAGGGCAGAGGGTTCGGAGCCCCAGCGGGTCTGTATTAAATAGAAGCGCCTTGTTTCGATCTCTCGCCTAACCAGATATTTCCAGCATGCAGTTATCGACGCTCGCTCTCGTATCTCTTGCTGGCGCTGTGGTCCAGGTGGACTTCGAGGTTGCCAACAGCCGCAATGTGCAAAAAGCGGTCGGCCACAACCTACCGCTCGGCAAGCTGGAGCACAAGGTTTTCCGCCGCAACGTTGATCCGCGCTCGCTCAATGTGTCGTCGGGTGGCTCGAACAGTACCAACGGCACCAACGGCACCGTGATCCCGGTCATCAATGCGTCTCTCACCACGAGTTACAACTTCTACCACGGTAAGCTGCTGATTGGCAGCCCGCCCCAGAAGATTGATGTTCTGCTCGACACGGGCTCGCCTGTGTCGTGGGTGTACGGCCCCCAGGGATCCTTCCACAACGCCACGAAGTTCTTCCCGAACCGCTCGTCCACGTTCCAGAACGGCAACGACTCGTTCAGCGCCGAGTATGGCAGCGGCGAGTACCTCGGAAAGTGGGGCACCGATCTCGTGTCGGCTTCGCAGTTTATCGCTGGCAACAAGACTCACAACACCACGAACTCGTCGTACTCGGTGCCGTTCGAGTTCGGCGTCGTGACCGATTTCGCCACGACGGCGGGCGCCCCCGGCCTGCTCGGCCTGGGCCCCCACGTCCAGGGCGCGGGCCCGTCCAACTACTTGAGTCTGCCCGAGGCATACGCCAAGTACAATGTCACATCGTCTCCCGCGTTCAGCATCTTCCTCGAGCCCACCTCGGGCCGTTTCCTGTTCGATGGTGTTGATCTTAAGTACTTGCAGCTGCCGCTGTACCGCTTCCCGCAGCAGAAGCCCCTCTCGCTCTCCCCCAACTCCAGCGGCGCGACGTCGTGGACTGTCCAGCTCGAGAGCCTGAAGCTCAACAACCGTAGCGAGTACCTCGTGCGCGGCGAGACCACCCTCGACACCGGCTCGCCTGTCAGTCTTTTGCCCCCCGGGTTCGTTGACCAGGTCGGTAAGTCGCTCAACATGACCAGCTACGGCCGCTACGAGACTTACTACATCAACGGCACTGCCTCGAAGGCTCTTCGCGAGAGCAAGATCCGCTTCACGATCGGCCGCTTCCAGGTCGACATCGCTGTTTCTGATCTGCTGATTCCCGGTGAGCTGATCTGGCTCGATGACGGTCCCAAGAACGTCACCGCCCTCAGCTTCGTGGGTTCGCCCAACTACCTGCTTGGTGATGCGTTCTTCCGCCACATCTACGCCGTCCTCAACCCCGGCAACGGTGACGTGCTTCTGGGACACCGCACGAATTTGCTTACGAACGGGTCTGTGATCGGCGGTAACTCTACCAATGCGACCAACGCGACCAATGCCACGAACATCACGTTCGCGGGCAACTTCTCCAACGCCACGAACGCCACGAACGCTACCAACGTCTGGGCCAACTCGTCTAGCGTCATTTCGTTCACTCAGCTTCAGCGCAACGTCTCCGCCATCATCAACGGCAGCCTCCCCACTAACTCCACCCGGTCGAACGTCACCACCTCCTCGTCGTTCGCTGCGAAGACTAGTGGCCCGAACGTCCAGAACCTGTACCTTGGTACTGTTCCTGCCGAGAAGGCTGCCTCGATCCTGTCTGGAAAGGCTGCCGCTGCATCCGCGTCTGCCAGCGCCAACTCCACGGCCTCCTCTTCTAAGACAAAGAACGCCGCAATCAGCGCCGGCACGTCATATGGCGTCGCCGGCATTGCTGCTGTCATCTTCGCTCTTATCTAGAGGGGTTCTAAGATACCATACCTGCTCAACGCAAGCATATCATTGAGCGTTTGCACCCTGCCCAATGTTTGTTAATTAGTACAACTGTATAGATTCATAGCCGACCCCTCTCTTCCATGTTATCATGCGTCGATCGATCTACAGCTACCCCATTGCATCTCGCATGCGGCATTGCATCTCGCATGCGGCATTGCATCTCGCATGCGACAGGCTTGGTCACCTCTCACAGTCAAGACCACAAGTCGTATGCACAGAGCCGATGTGGTAAGTGGGTCGTAATACGAATGAAGTGTAGGCCCAAGTGGATGGCCGTACTTGAAAACTGCTGTTGCTGTGTACCCGTTGTTTATGGATTTTGAGCGTGAGTTTGAGTCTCAATGTGTAAATATTGAGCACGAAATCTCTAGCGGCAACCCAGACGTCGATAAGCTCTTGAGAAGCGTGGACGACGTTCAGACTCAAGTTAAGAAGCACCTTGGCCAAATTTCAACTTATGAGAGGGAGAAATACGATGCGAGGCTGCAGAGCTTGCGCGACAAGGTGTGGAAACTCAAAAGACCTAGGCGCTTCCAATTCAAGTCTCGAGGGGCGCTTAAGAGACCCGATGCCGAGCAGCCCGAGTCTTCGCCGCTGCCGGCGACGCCAACAAAACGAGATCGAATCAGCGAGGCCGTGATATTCGAGCCCGAGGTAAAGCCCAACCTCAATCTTGCAGATCTCAACCGAACGGTGATTGTGTTGGGCAACATCTCAGGCGCGCTGCATCTGACCCGCGTCACCAATTCTATTGTTCTAGCTAAATGCTCGCAGTGCCGGATTCACGACAGCGTCAACATCAAACTGCGGCTAGAAGGATGCCGCAACCCAGTGATAGAGAACTCTTCTGCCGTGACTTTTGAGTTTCCTGAGCCCGAAGAAGTGAAAGTGTCTGACTTCAGCTGGATGCGCAGCGAGCCGAGCCCAAATTTTACAGTTTGCCGTGCGCCAGTGGATTCAACCCCAGTGCAGGCTGTGAGCCGCGCCGCAGCTGAAGAGCTGCACGCCGCTCTACCAAAGAGGTGAGCAGTGAGGCGACAGCTCCTCCTCTAAACTTATTTTTAATCCCAATAAATAACGGTTACTTGTCCTGCTCAGTGGCCGCTCCCTCGCCCTCTTCTCGAGGAGGAGGAACAAACCACGGAATGCGTCCACGGTTGAAGTCATTAAGGACTGTCTTTGCGATCGTAGGCTCATCAGGCTCGCCGCCTTTCAGAAGCTTGCCAGTTTTGCGCGCGATCATCTCAAGGAAGTCCGCGCTGTTCTCCCATCCCTTGATCTCATACGTGCGCTCAAGGTACTTCCGCTCGCAACGATCCAAGAGAGCAGGAATAAACTGCTCCGGGTTGGACACATGCTCAACACGCACCACCCCCTTGAACAGAATATCCGCCTCTGTATCTTTAGAGCTTGGAGGCACAATGCCCGGGCAATCAATCAAGAAGATCCTCTTCATTAACGTGATGTATTGCCACACCTTCGTCTCGCCAGGAATGGGCGCAACATTACATACCTTCTTGCTTCGCAAGGTGTTGATGATCGAGGACTTGCCTGCATTTGGGTAGCCAATCAGTCCGACGCTAATCTGCTTCCTATCCTTGTGCAGCGAAGCAAATTGCCGAAGAACGTTGATTAAACTGCCCTTGCCAAATGAATTCGTGATCGATGCGTGGAACGCTAGTGTAGGATAGTCCTTTGATAGGTGCTTGACCCATGCCGCCTGAAGTGAAAGTGTTAGTATTCTGTCAGAAAAAAAATGTGATGTTTGGCTTCTACTAAGAGAGAGGCCATGGAGCCTTCGAAAAGGAACCCCTCTCTACTCAAAAAGAAGCCGTTATCGGCACCCCAGAGGAGCCCAGAACGGACCCTAAGGCCTAAGGAGCCGACGTTGCTATCCCAAAGCTGTAACAGGTGCATACTCACAAAACAGTATGTCCTTGACTTAACTTTGGGAACAGAATCGCAAATGTACTTACCGATACCCATGTTGGAACAAGATCGCACTTGTTCATGACAAAAATTAGGTGCTTGTGGGGCGCCTCTTTCTTAATGTATTGTTCGACACTGCGACACCTTGTTCCCAAGGGGTCACGAGCATCCAATACATGAATTACCACGTCGCTGGAGTCAATGACTTTGTAGAGCTCATTCCAAATACGTTTCGATTGGCCCTTCGAGAAAATTGAGTCCTTAGCAGCCGTGGAGTATTCCTCATCTTCTTCTTGCTCTTCCATTTTCGTTTCAAATAGATCGTGGTCTTTGTTCGCCTCTGCAGCAAGGCTCTCAAGGCTGGAGACTGCGACCCGCGGCTTCTTCCGCTGCTGCTTGGGGCCAAAGGTGCTGGCAAAGCTTTCTGTCTCGGTGATGTCAAGCGTAGGCACTTTAGTGTTTTCCTCGACCAGCGACATGGGAAGCTTGTTTCGACGCAGCAGTACTTGATAGCTATCCTGCTGGGTGGCCTTCACAGCCTCTCGGAAGTGCTCGAGAGCATCTTGAGAGATTACACGGGTGTTTCCGAACCAGCGTCGATTGGGATCCACCCGAGCAGTAGGGATGTCTGTGCTCTGCAGCGAAGCTGCCCGGGTGATATCACCGCGGGCATTGCGCTGAGCACGGCCGCCCTTCAGCATGTTCAGTTTCTTCACTTTTGTCGCATCACGGTAAAAGTTCTCACCTTTGACGTGTAGATTGCCATCACGCAACGCACTGGTGCTACCAGAAGCAGATTCACGAAGCTTTCGTGACTTTTCTTTTTTTCCAACACTCATGATGCTCGGAAGATGGAGATAGCAGAGAGAACTCGACTCTGTCTGCTAAGTGAGCTTTCTACAGAAAAAAATTATTAAACAATCAAGCAGGTCACGTGCTAAAGAATCCCTCCTCTCCAACCTCTCCAGCCTAACGCGACATTGGAGATTTGACTTCTAACTAGCTAGGTAAAAGATTGGATCAACTAAATGTAATATGGATGAATTGACATTATAGCGTGAATTGACGATTGCACCTCAAAAAGGTATCCTTGAGCACAATTCTAGATGGAGTGGAATCTGGGTCCATGTTACGCAGATCTCAGTGGTAGATTATCAGCTTCCACATTGCAAAGACGAAAGTAATCGGGCATTAAAAATGGACTAATTATTCTTGACGTGCTTAGCACTCCGGTACTCGCCGTCAAAGTCAGTGTCAGCAGAGTGGACATGGCTGTTCTCAGTTGGTCCCGGAACCTTGTGCCTGCGAGCCCAGCCGTACCTGATATCAATCTTGCGGGCCCACTCAGGGGTTTTGGGGACGTGGAATACTGATTCAGGCAAGAGGCCGCCAAAACGCCACCAGGCATCGGCCCCGCCATACACATATGATTCGTCAGGATATATCCACATTTCGATCCAACGAGTCAAGACGACTCCAACGAATGAGAAAGCGAATGAGAGCTCAAAGCCGATGTCGCCATAATCCTCACCAATCATTTTCGCGATAGGGCCCGCGTACCACGTTTGGTTCATCACCACCACAGCGCCGGCGACACCGGCGCAGCCTCCAAACACAGCAGAGATGCCGAACGGCAATCTGGGGAACTTGTTGTACGCTTCAATGTTGAAGTTATCATAGCTGCGGCGGAAAAACACAAACTCAGCCAGGCAGATTCCATAGAAGATAGAGAGCCAATACGAAAGTATGTCCATGAAGTCCTGCAGATATTTTTCAAAGTGGTGGACCGCAGGAATAGACACACCAATGGCCACTCCAGTGAGGATGCATCCCCAAATATACTGAGGAACTTTCTCAAACACAGGGAGCACTGCTTGAGCGCACATCGAAAATGTGTACACATTAGGAACGTTGTTTGCGATCACCGACAGAGATAGCACGGTTATACAGACCTGACCAAAGCCATGCAGCGAATTCTCCACTAGGATCATCCACAGCAGCCCGCCAGGACCGCTAAAGTCACCATAGGCAGAACTGTTAACACCCTGCACATTTCCAAAGGTATACATGTTATTGTACGCCACGGAAGTGAGAGTGCGCTGCGCCGAGAAGGCACCCAGTAGCATGGGGATGATGCATCCGACGCACGACCAGACCATGATCCACATGAAGATCTTGAACTTGCTAGAATCTTTCGGCTTATACACCGTATAGTCGCTGCCATAAGGACCCCAACCGGCAGCGAAGCCGTACACCGTGCCACCAAACGACAGAACTTTGCCGGCTTCGGTAGATCCCGTGCCCATCGAACCCCACTCCATGAGATCATCTTGACCAAGGCAGATCGCGATGACGAAAAATACAATCAAATTTGGGATCCACGCCCAGCGCTGGTAGAAATGAATGGCCCGGTAGCCAAAAATGGCGATCGCCAGTACCACGAGGTTGATTAAAATGATGCCGCCCCAATGAGGGAGTCCGCCATGATTGACAACGTAGAGGGCGTTGACCGCGGAAACGGTGTTGACTGAAGCCCAACCCAAGCACGTTAAGGAGTTGAGAAATGCGGCAATGCGCGAGCCAATGCTTCCGAAAAAGAAGCGACTGGTGATGATCTGGCGCAGGCCCAGCGTGGGGCCGAACGTGGACAGCAGGGAGACGGGAAGCGTGCCAAGCACAACAAAGCAGATGATCACTGCCATCGAGTCCCGGATATTCAGGCCGAAAACGGTGATTCCGAGGACTCCCACGCCATATGCGGCGATTCCCAGGTCGGCAGCCATCCATACAGTCGCCGCATCCCAGAACGAGTCGTCGAAGCGCTGATCCTCCGGAATACGGGCGATTCCCGCAGTTTCACCGCCGAGCCTCTCGAAAATGCGGTCGAGCTTGGCAAAAAAGCTGACCGGGAAAGGCAACTTCCGGGGCAGGGCCTTCTCGGTGTCGTCACTGCTGGCATACGACCCGGCTTTCTCCGCCACCACGGGGGCCTTGTTCATCTCACTATCGGCCATGTTGATGAGTTGCCCGCCCCCAAAAAATTAGATCCTTAGGCCTTCTAGCGTTGGGCGAGGGTCCTCGATAACAATCTGCGAGTTCGGGAATGACGTATCGCCGGGGCTCTCCACCCTGCAATATCAAATCTGGGGCGGCTTCAAAAGGCGGGGATATTCTAAAACTCTTATACCGTCGACAGCGCCGTGGTCACAACTCAGTCTGATCTTCATTTCGAAGGCCATAAGGATGCTCACATGGAAGGGCCCCGCAGAAATGAGATCGATAATTTCGTAGCGATCCCAAGTCGTAGCTCGATAATTAGGTTCGCGCCGTCCCAGAAAAATTTTTACGACTTTTTCCGTGCCGAATACCGAGGAAGGGCTAGCTCATGTTCACTACGTTGTTCAATCGCTAGCCCCAAATCTCGGGAAATGCACAAACGGCTGTGCATGCGATGCGAAAGCGTGACCCAGGTCTTGCGTCAGACTCACGGCAGTAGGGTTTCTTAAGCGTGCTAAGCGATAGAGTATCAGCACACGGCCCGCGCACAGATCCGTGCAAGGGCTTCAGAAAAAACAGCTCAGGCTTGATGGGGACTTCCTGAGAGACAAATACATGGCGCTAATTATAATACGTCGATCTGTTAATTAAAGGCATCTAGATCCGCTCCAACAGCAAGGCCCACCGCTTTTTTCCCCATAGCGAGCTCAGCGGCGGCCCGGCGTATGCCAATTTGCCAGATACAACATGGCGCTGCAGTACACGACTGCACATGGTCCCTGCGTACCTGTACAGATGCATGTCCCCGCCAGAATAATTCATATAGTACGAGCTGGCCAGCCAGTCCTCAGTCGGGTTACTAACACCAGAGCGCGCGACGCGTACATCTCTTGATCGTCATGACGTCTGTGGTGCCGCTGCTAGAGGCCACGCGGTCGTCCGACAGCAGCGTAAGAGGCGAAGCTGAGTCCCAGATCAAGGCGTATGTTCTGGAGCACGCCGACGGATTCTTTGAGGCGCTGCTGAGCACGGCTGGGGACGTGCAGGTGGGCGTCGCGAATGGCCTAAGCGCGCTGCTGGTCCTCAAGAACTGCATTGTGCGCTACTGGAGCCCTGGATTCGAGCAGTTTGAGGGCCCGCCTTTGTCCCACGAGACGCGTGCGCGCGTGAGAAAGGGCCTGCTGGAGCTGCTGGTGCGTGCGCCCAATCAGAAGATCCGCAGTGCCTGCGCGCTTGTCATCGCGCGAATCGGCAGTCTTGAGTACCCCGATCAGTGGCCGGACCTTGTGGAGTACACGGTCGCGCTTCTCAACACCGACCCGCAGTCCTCAGACGCCTATGCTGGTGTATCGCTGTTTAAGGAACTACTGCACGAGACACTGCGTGAGGAGGACTTCATGAACATAGGCGAGTTTGTTTTGAACAAGCTGCTCGGCATCGCCCAGGTTCCCTCAGATGACGGGCGCAGGCTGCTAGCCGTTCAAAGCTTCCACGAGTGCATCACGTTCTTGCTCATGGGAGACGACGACCAGCTGCCCGAGCTTGAGACGGTAGCACTGCGATTCATCCCCCAGTGGATCGAACTTTTCTGCGCGCTCCTGGACCAGGGGCTCGAGGCACAGGGCAACGACGGCGACCTTTTTACTGAGGTTGTTCTCACCATCAAGGAAATCGACTCCGCGTTCCCGCAGATCCTCGCCCCGCTGCTCCCCAAGCTGTTTGAGGTGGTTTGGAAGACGCTGACGACCACAACCGAGAGTGATGATGAGCTCAAGGCCAATCTTGCCTACCTCCTTGAGATCTGTCTCCAGACCACCGAGGCTCGGAAAGAGTGTCTCGGGTCTGGCCCAAAAATCGAAGCGTTTGCCCAGCTTCTTCTTCAGCTAGCGCTCATTTCCGAGGAAATGGCCGAGTGGTGGCTCGACGACTATAACGAGTACCTAACGGTCGAGCTCGAGCTAGATCTCGGCGAGCTGTCTCCCCGTCAAAATGCTGCTCAACTTGTGGCTCTCACTGGCCAGCCAGCAATACTTCCGTGCTTGCTGGACATGCTAGACGCGGCAGCGGCACCAACCACGGTTGAGGCCGTGCTGTTCCTCCTTTCGAATCTGCTTTCTCAGGTGGATATCGACAAGCACCTCGTTGTGGTCGACATGTCCCTTTTCCAGCGATTTCTTAACACCCTGCAGCTTGGCCCTGAAGACTCAGAGCAATATGGCGAGCTGATGATTGCCCGGAAAATCATTACCGCTAGCGTTGTCGCGAAGTCCAGTGGCTCATACCTTCCAGCGGACATCAAGTATCAGCTTGCTACGCATGCATTTCGGGACTCCATCTCTGAGCATCCATTGGTTCTCGCTAGTAAACTCAAGGCTGCCAGAGTCGCGATCTCGATGTTCCCCAGCGATGTGAAACAGTACCAACAGGGGTTGTTCGCGAGCGTTGCAGAGCTCATTCCGTCTGCCGAAAGCGACACCCCATTGTTCCTGACAGAGTGCTATGGTGCAATTCTCAGCCTCGATTATGAAGTGGCCACGCGCGAGGCTGCTGTTGTTGACATGCTCTTTGCCCTTGCAGGTAGAAACACCGCGGATGTGGACTTAAATGCCCAGATTCTGGATGTCATTGGAGAGCTCATGAATGCCGTGCCGTCTGAAACGGTAGTCAACCATCTGCTGCGCCCGGTTCTCGCCAGTATTGATGCTGGTCTGGGAACCAATTTTGAATACTCCAGCGATCTATATTTCTCGCTAGACCTCGCCACCGCGGTTTTTGAGCACGACAAGGTACACATGTCTGAAGCCGAGCGCGAGCAAATGTTACAGAGCTTCTACAAGGTAGTTACAATGACGCAGGATCCCCAGATTCTGCAGGTGGCTTCATTTGCCTATGCTGCGCTGGTCCAGAACATCGACACGAATATCAGCTCTGAGGCCGCCACAAACGTCCTGAAGGTAGCTGCACGGCTTTTGGATCCGGCCCTCGATGACAGTGCTGCCCTTGCCAGCGGCAAGCTCGTCAATGCCATCATTGATCAATTCGGCAATGACTTAGGCGATGTACTGACTGAGCTCATTGAGGCTAGCGCGCGCAGACTCGCTGTGGCAGAGAACGCACTGCTGGTGGAGACTTTGGTGCTTGTCTTTTGTGAGCTCACGCTGCGCAACGCGCAGGCGGTCGTTGATATCCTCATAAACTCCGGCCTCCTTGAGCCAGTGATCAAGCAGTGGATACCAACCTTTGAGGTGGTCCGTGGTGCCGACGAGATACAGAAGAACATCAAGGCGCTGCAATTGCTTTTCGAGCTCAATAACCCTGTCCTCAACAACCTTATGTTGCCTGATGAGCCGATTGTGGAGCCGAATGTGATCATCACGCGCCGCAGGGCCAAGAACCTGAAGTTTACGCAGATCCCCCTGCCCCTCAAAATCATTAAGCTTCTTGTCCGAGAGCTTGGCCAAGCGCCAAAACCATCTGGAGATGAGCCGGCGGCTGCTGACACTGACGATGAATGGGACGATGAACTGGCGCTGGACGAGGAAGGGCAAGTGCTGGACTACCGCACATTCAGCCTTATTATGGACTGGTTCAAGAAGTTGGGGCAGCAGAATGTACAGTGGTTCTCGCAGCTCAACGCATACGAGCGTAAAATCCTCGTCGAGGCGTCTCGTAATGAGTAATGTTACATCTATGTATGATCGAGTCCACTCAACTCTTTATGTCTTTTCCAGTGGCCTAGCTCAATGGCGGGCCCTCAAATCCCCCGCTTCATCTGAGCTGGGTTGCGCGGATGCGCTGCCTTGCTTAATGGCAGAAGATTCATTAGCACTCTCGTCCTTACATTCTGCTTCCTTCTTCTTCGCAATGGTGTTGTACTCTTCAGCCTTGTAGGCCTTCATCTCTTTGATGAACCATGATATAGCGAGCCACAGCCCCAGCGACAGCACAAACAGCGCCACAAAATGCATGCTCCTTGTGGAGAAGAACATGATGACTGAGGTTATGAGTAGGAAGCTGAATGATATGTGCGTGGCCGTCTCCAGAGCAGGCGTGGTACCAGGCTGGAATATGCTATTCCATAGATCCGTGAAAAAGCCAAGCATCAGTTCTAATCGTCCACGTACACAGCTCGACGAGTTTGCTGCCTGCCCACACCGGGTACTCTGGCTCTGAGGCCGGATCACATGATTAATAAGGGCCGATAGCGCCGGGCGGCCCGGCTAGTTAGCTGCTGCCGCTGTCCTACCGCAAATTCTTAACGGAAAAGGAATTCGCTGTACCCCATTGATATACATATTAATTTCGTAGCTAGCGCTCTAGCCAGAGTGAATTTGCTTGAACCATTGCGCGCAGCTTCTTGTCTTTGAACAAATATTTACCCTGCTTGATGGCCTCTAGCAGTCGATTTTGACCCTCTGCAGTCCATTGCGCCTCAGCTTCCCGTTGGTCTTCAACCACGTCCGCGGACTCCGGGAACTCTGTCCTCCAAAACCCTGCCGGTGTTTCCTGGTGGGAGAAATCGGCGCGGTGACGAGAGCTTTTGGCTATGGCCTCCTGGTGTCCGGCCAGTTCGAAGAATTTAGAACAGGCCGTGCAGTCTCTGCCGTGCATGCATTGCCTTTGGCTTTTGTTGCGAACCACCTCTGTGAATGCAAAGTCAACGCGCTTATAACCCTGGGGATTTGGATTGAGGATGAAGTCGCTGGGATGCCACTTGCGATGCATCAGGTCCGCAATTGTTGGAGAGAGCTCCTCTCTACACTTTTCGCTATTACGCTGAGATGATAATGGAAACGACTCGCTCTTCTCCGCGACTCTCGGGCGCTTGACGTTACTCTGGGATTCCGATTTTTCCGAAAGGGATCGTTTGGGCAGATTAGGAGACTCGTTGATTGCCGAGGTGGAACTTGACTGAGAGCTTGTGACTCTCTCCTCGTCCCAAGCAGCCTCCACTTTCTTCCGATCGTCATAGAGCTCCTCTACATCAATGCTCATTGGCAGCAGCCTTTGTGATAGTTCGTAGGTTCGAGGTCCGGTTGGTTGTTGTGATTGCGAAATCTGTGAGGACTGGGTACCTAAATATACGGCTCTTGAATCTTCAGCTCGATCTATCGGGGGGCTGGATGGAAGGTTGACTGGAGCTGATGCCACTGGCAAATGCTCTTGAGTAGAAGCATCAGTGGCCAAGTGGTCTCCAGAAGCGTACTGCCGCCACATTTCAATAACGCCTCGATCGTGGGACCGCTTTTCTTTCAGCTTCTGGAGAGCAAGGTGGAGTGCATGGTTCTCATGCTCGAGTTTGGTGATTCGCTGTGCCTGGGCATTTTCTCGCCTCCGTGCTTCTCGGATATCATTAAGAAGCGTTCTGAGAGTGTTTTCAACCCCCAGCAGGCTTGCTGGTTCGGAGGCAGACATGCCGCCAGGATTATTATGCGCGACGCGTCCCGATGTTGATGTTGATTTATTAGGCGGGTGACCCTCGACCCACGCAGGCACTTAATTAATGTAAGCCGAGATATGATGAGCCCTCTGGAACAAACAACTGCTAAAAAAGACTGTATTAGAAAAGCTTCAGAATACTAAGGTACTTTAATCACTTATAACTACACAATGGCTGAATCTCCAACTCGCGATATTCAATCTAGAGGACCTAATCAAGTCGAAGCGTGGTGACAAAGTCGCTGGTGCGGAGAGGCCGCATGACCGGTTTCTCACCATCGGTTATTTGCTTACCCTCTTTGTAGTGCGTCCTGTACAACTCCCGCATGGCCTGCATTGCGGCGTCACGGCACATCTCCTTGAGGTCTGAGCCGGACTTACCTCCCGAGGAGGCTACTATGGCGTTCCAGTCCAGGTCTGGCTCAAGTCGAGTATCCTTCAAGAGGATTTGAAGGATTTTGCGGCGTTCAGCAGGCCCTGGCTTCGGAATCTCGAAGCGTTTGGGCATGCGTCGAAGAATTGCCTGATCGATATCGTTAGGTCGATTAGTCGCGCCAAGGACCAGGACTCCACCATCGCTGGCGGTGCTTAGGCCGTCCCACCAGGTCATGAACTCGGCCTTCATCGTAGCTGAGGCCTCGTGGTCGGCTGAGGAGCGCTCGCGCAGGAAGGAGTCGATCTCGTCAATGAAAATTATGCTCGGGCGGAGCTTCTGCGCGAGCGAAAACAGGCCGGCCACAAGTTTATTACTTTCTCCGTACCACTTGTCCATCAGCGTGCTCATCTGAATGTTGATGAAGTTCGCTCCCGACTCGCGCGCCAGCGACTTTGCAATCATCGTCTTCCCACAGCCAGGAGGTCCGTACAACAGCACGCCCTTTGGCGCCTGCAGGAGCGGCGTGTCACCGAGTTCCTCCATGTGCGTCAATGGAAAAATGACCGCCTCACGGAGCTCATCGACAATGTGGTCGAGGCCGCCAACGCTGTCAAAGCCAGAGGAGATCTCATCAGGGTGAATGACATTAGCCAGCAGGCCTGTTTCGTACTCATTCAGCTCCAGCTGGCTGCTTGGGTCTAGTCTGCTTGCTGCTGCTTCGACGCGGCGCTTCTGCTCGGCTGATAGTGCTCGCGATGGGTCGCTTGAGGCGAACAGCAGTTTCAGAAGGTAATACATTGTTGTGCCAGTTCCTACCAAGAAGGCTATATCGGTAGCCAACTTGAGGTCGAACCGTTTAGCACTCATTGCAACAACAGCAGCAGCAGCAACAACAACAAGCTCTAACTACGTACACGCCTGTCCCCGCCCACGCTTACTCTAGCGGAAATATGGCGAAGCCGAGCACAGAGTACAGACCCCCCCACCGCCACTAATGCCTCTACTGTGCGTATCACGTACTCGAAATCTGGAGAACGGCACCCGGGTAATTCGAGCTTGTTTAGCCTTCCACGTTTGAAGCCACTACACGCATATCGTCTTCCTTCGTAAAATTATCATATCTGATTGTTCATCCGCAATAGCGTCTCGCGTTTCTTGATCAAATGCCTGGCCCGCCCGATACCGAATCACGTGCGTGACACAGTCCACAGGCATACGTACTGTGGTTGTGTACATCGGCCGGGCCGAGCGCTACATACACAGACAGCTCTCTGCGGGAATAGCTTCTGGCAGCGCCTCTCGCCTGTGTGGACCGACCTGCCAGCGCAAAGTAGCCTGTCGCTAATGACCGATGCGGGATTTAGCGCTGGCCCGGAAGGCGGACAGGTCGTCGATAGTAATGCAAAGAGCACTAAGGAGAAGGCAAGGGAGTACCTGGAGAGAGCAGGCATGCTGATACCTATTGGACTGAATGGGTACTATCTCTACGCTTTCTGCTACCTCATAGTCTGGCACCGTATTCGTCCGCACGATAAGAAGGCTGCAATTGCCATCCTCGTCATATTCTGCTGGGTCAACCTGCACCTCATCGTGGCCCTTGTTGCTGTCCATGCCTGGGGCCCTGGCCGAATCGACGAGAAGTATCTGAGCCAGAGCGATGGCGATGCCCCGTTCTTGTCCAACGAGCAGGGCTACTCGTTGTACTGCTCCTATTGCCAGCGGGTGAAGCCGAATCGCGCACACCACTCCCGCATGAGAGGGACCTGCGTGCCCCAGATGGACCACTTCTGCCCGTGGCTCGGAACGGTCATAGGCCAGGGCAACCTGAAGTTCTTCCTGCAGTATTGCTTCAGTGCTGTTTCGGGGGTCATTGTGATCCTCGTTACGCTGTTTGTGTACCAGCACCAACAGATCCCCTACATCAACGGAAACTCAATCGCGCTATACATCACTGGTGGCATGACCCTCATGGCGACGTCCATCCTCGCGGTGTCCCACGCCCTCTACGTCATGTTGTCGCAAACTACGGTCGAGAGCCTCGGGTACAGCAAGGGAAGGCTGCCTTATATCAACTTTTTATGGCGGAACGACGAGCGCAGAGTAATGCAACCGAGGAAGGAGGACGTGAAAATGCCCCGGGCTAGCCCATTCACCCAGGGTACATGGCGCAACATCAGAAACGCCATGGGCCCTATATACACGTGGACGCTGCCGGTACGCGGCCCCATCTACGAGCCCAGGTTCAATCCCGCCTTCATTGAAATGTTGAGGAAACGAGTCGATGAGGAGGAGCTCCAAGCAGCGTCCATGGAGAAGCCCACTACCTCTCCAGAAAATAGTAATGACCTCCCCACGCCCGCATGAATTCCCATTATGGCGCATTATTGCATTGTACTTAACCAATAATTAATAGATATTTTATAAGCAGCAGCATGAGTACTCAGTGCCTAGGTCCTTTGCCATTTTTGGCAGATGGCCGACTGGGCTTTGCCGAGGGCTTCGTCGAGGGCTTACCGGTCGCGCCGATGGTGATATTAACTTTCGGCGGAATCGAGAAGCCGAAGGACTTGGCAACCCTGGTCAAATCAAGCTTGTCGATTTGATAGACCTGCTTGAGATGGTGCGACGCATATGCTTGCAGGTACGAGCGGTAGCCATCGCGCGCGCTGTTGTTCAGCCAGTAGTTGCTGCTCACCAGCTTCTGGAGCTGAGGCTGGACATTGACAACCTTCGAGGCCGGGAACTCGTATTCGTTCAAAGGTACTCGAGATTCCTTGAGGTAGCGCAAGAACCCCAGCTCGTTGGGAAGCAGAAACATAAGACTCTTTCCTTTGCCCTGCGATCCACGCGCCGTGCGGCCAACGCGATGAATGTAGTCTCGCGGATCATCAGGAGGATCAAACTGCACTATCCAGTCCACCGATGGAATATCAAGGCCACGGGCAGCGACATCTGTGCAAAGAAGCGTGCCCTGTTTGGCGTTGCAGAACTCGAAGAAGGTGTTTGTGCGCTTCTGCTGCTTCTGCTTGCCATGCAGATCTAACACAGGGAGGTCGATGTAATTCAGCAACTCGCCGTAGTACTTCACACTGTTACAAGAGCTGAAGAACACAATGACCTTCTTGTTGCGGTTGCGCTTCAAGAACGTGAAGAGCAAAAGGAAGCGCTTGTCACTCTCGCAGACAACGTATCCCTGCTCAAGTCCATCGGCAGTGGCGGTGTCGCGCTTCTCATCGACATTAATGTACAGTGGGCCCTTTCTCAGCGAAATACGAGCAAGATCATCGACTTTCGTGGTTTGAGTAGCCGAAAACAGCATCGTCTGGCGGCCTTCAGAGGGCAGAATCTTGATAATTTGACGCATCTCTTCCTCAAAGCCAATCTCCAGGATCCGGTCCGCCTCATCGATTACAAGAGCTTTGAGGTTCTTGAATACGAATGCGGGAGTGTTCTGAAGGTGGTCCAAGAGCCGTCCAGGAGTAGCAACGATGAGATTTACACCTTTCGCTAGCTTATCGGCCTCTTGGCGCCGGTTTGCACCACCGATAACAATTCCCACCGTCTGGCTATGAAACTGTAGAAGCTCCTGGGCCACTCCAAAAATCTGCAATGCGAGCTCACGCGTGGGGGAGACCACAATCACGCCAGTGCCATTGCGCGGCTTGAACTTCAAAGAGTAAAGCATCTCAATCGCTGGAATAAGAAACGCCAGAGTCTTGCCGCTGCCAGTCTTCGCAGCACCGAGAACATCGCGACCCGCCAACAAAGGCGGAATCGTGTGCTCCTGAACAGACGTCATCTTGCTGAACCCCATAGCCTCAATAGCTTTCTGGGTGGGGCTACTGAGGTTCAACGCATCGAATGGCTTGTTCGGCTCGGTGACCTCGACCGTGAAAGATTCAGGCTTGTTGCTGAGCTTTGTGGTTTTAGTTTTCTCCTCTTTCTTGACCGGCTTCGTCTGATTTGTTGATGTTACTTCCTCTTCTGAGAGATCGACGTCATCATCTTCACCGAGGCTGGCTTCTTCTTCGGATCCATCCCCTGAATCATTGTTCACATCCTCTTCGCTGGAAAGGTTTGCAAAGCTGTCATCGTCAGAATCATCACCATTGGCCATTGCCTCCTCATCGGAAATACCGAGATCTTCGCCATTGATGATGCCTTCCTCAGCAAGTTGCTTCTCAAGCTCCTCAACCGAGAGTTCATCTTCGACACTAGCCTTTTGAGCGCGACCTGTCTTAGCGGAATCCTGTCCCTTCTCGGTCTTTGCCTTTTTTGAAGCCCTTACTTGAGGCGCAACTTTGTCGCCTATCTTTTGTGAAACACTTCCCGAGCGCTTCCTTCCCATTTTGTGTCACAAATGGATATTATGGCGAGTTGGAATATCTCGATACCAGCGGTTCTTTTCCAGAATATTTAAAAATTATTGTTAGTAAGATAACTTTTTTCAAGCAGAGGAAAACATGGGTTTGGGGATGCCGGCGTCCACATCTACGTGCTTACGCTCGTGGCGACTGTCGTCGAGCCCTATCAGTAATGACTTTAGTATTGAAAGAACTGCATGCTTGGCAGATGGATATAATCAGCAAGCAGCTCAAATGTGTGTTATAGATATATAGGAAGAATACAATGCGAATTGAGCGAAAGTCCCCTCCTCAAGGCGGGGAAAACGGGTAGGTTTCTCCAAAGTAAAAGTGCTGCACGACCGGAAACTTATGAAGAATCTCTCCCATATACATTTTGATCATACCTGACTTGATCTTGGCCCAAGAACGGACCCCAGAAACGTCGTATAGAATAGGCGAGTGCTCAAAGAAAGCGCCCTTCTTAACCGAATTGATGTAGTCCACAGCGTCGAAATAGAGATTCGACGACTTGTACTCTGCAACCGCCTGTATATTAAGAATATCTTTGGGAAGTGGCGGCTCGTTTGGACCGTTGGAGGCCAATTGAGCCGCACCAAGAATATAAGACATGTGAAAATGGTCGTCCAATCCCCATATCCCTTTGCTCCCTGCAGGCTCGAGATTATAGGTGGTTATCAGCTTTCGACAAAGGTGCGTGTATTGTTTGAAAATCAAGAGGATGTCGGCTCCCTTCAACTGCTCGTTTACTTGAGCTGACCAGCCGCCGACGAAGGCTAGGAAATTGAGCTCGTGGCCAGTTCCATAGTCAATGCGCTGAGTTGATCCGAACGATTCATGTAAGTAGTACAGCATTTCCTCGCTTGGCGCCGACTCGAGCTCTGCGGCACGCATCTTTGACTGCCATTCACGATAGCTAGGGTTTCCGAACCGTTGCGGGGTCGTTACAGGTGGTGTATCATCAATCAAACTGGATAATGTTTGGAAATCATTCAGGAGCTTGATGGTGAGGTCCGATTTCGCCGCGTCAGGAACGCTGAGCCCGATGACGCTTTGAGAGTAAGTGTCGATCAGCAATTTGATGCGTTGGAATGCCACTGATGAGTGAAATTGCTCAAGATCCGCGACTGTGTTGATCCTCTTAACTGGTATCATCGGTCAAATGCCTCTCACGTTTACAACCTGCTAGCTATTTGAAACCGCTGCTGGTGGTGCCTCTGTTGGCCCCCCCGGGTCTCTCACTCAACGCTAACCGCATTTTGTAGCGCCGGGTGTCCAGTGTGACTCTTGGTGGATAGCCCATAAGGAACCCACGCGCACCTAAACAAAACCGACCCACAACAAAGAGCGATGGACGGGCAGAGATTGCATTGGAGCACAGAACCGTTCTGTGCTGCATACTCTGCGCTGGATGCAAACTCCAATAATATAAGTTCCCCGTTTGTGGAGCGCGTCCTCACCCCGATTAGTGATGATCTGCGTGCCCTGTTAGCGGCACCGGCCAAGTCTGAAGCCAGTCGCCAAACGCTCGGGAAGCGGATTGTGCAGATCGCTGGCAGAGAAGTCGAGTTAAACAACGCGTTTGTCAACAATGCAGTCCGAGTGGCCGATGAGCTCAATGTGGATGAGCTCGTAGCCGCGCAGCTAGTATTCTATGCGTCCGAGGACTCCAAACGCCTTGGCGTCGACGTGGTTGAGTCCGCAATCTCGCTCTTCTTCGTGCGCAGGCAATACATAATCGATATGGTGCGTTTTGCCCTTGAGACATTGCCGCAAGATGAGTTCCCATTGGTGATAGGCACCGCACGAGGAGCCGAGCATATCTTTCTTGCGCTCAAGGCTGTGGAACAGTCGTTAGAGGACTTGAGCGAGAAGTCTAAGGCCAGCCATTTCATGGGATTTGACAAAGACCCCCAGTTCAGACAGCTTGTAGAGCTCCAGCGCGAGTTTTTAGTGAAGGAGCATCAGGCTTTAGGTGCGGCATTCAACGCATACTTTCAGGCCGCAGGCGCTCAAGAGAATGACGGCACTATTGCTGTAGCCGTGCTCAAACACGTGGGGACATTCCAGAGCTTCGACTCCCGAATGCTGGCTTACCTTCCGGGGATCGTTGCGTGGTTCTCGGTGGCCCATACCAAGGCATTTATCGAGACGCTTCAGAAATATTTCTCCGGTGCAACCTCGCAGGAGTGGACTCTTCGTTACTGGCAAGCAGCGCTGGCGCTTATCTTTTACACTTTCTTGTCGGATGAAGAGCTGTACCCCGAGGCCTCTGTCTCGTACGATAGCATTCTTAAGGCCGTGCGTCACGCCGTGGATAATGGTGCCCTTGAGTTCTTAATGGCCCTCGCGCAGGATATCCGCGGTCAGAAGGGCAGCGCCTACCTCGACAAGTACCGCACTCTAGTACGATCCCGCGTCCCGCCCATCCAGAGCTGGATCCAGGAACCCTCGGGGCTGACTGCGCAGAATCTGCAGGACGCGTTCGAGACAATTGTTGCCAGTTTCATCACGAACCTTGCGGACATTCTTAAAGAAATGAAATTGAGCGAGGAGGATATGTATCTTGCCATGAGCGAGGTTGAAGAAGACCCTCAGGCAGTCTCGCCGGGCGAGGACCTCGAGAGGTTTTTCCTTTTTGTTGCCGCGACCTACCGCGACCATCCTGGCTCAATTGATGCTTTTTTCAGTGACCCCGGCAGCGCGCTGTACGGATTCCTGGTGTGGGGTTCAGAATGTCAAGCTAGCTTCATGTCGACTACATTCACCGAGCTGTTGTCATCCCTCGCATCCGGCGGCGAAAACAGCGCCTCGGTACACAAGTTCCTGCTTGACGCGGCGAAGCGCAAGTCGGAGAATGACGATGGATTTCTCCTCAGCTGGAGCTCCATATACGACGTGGTCGACTACTATATAAGAGAGCTTACCACTCCCCAGAGTGGATTCTCAAGCACGGTGAATGTCAATCCCAACGTACAGAATGGCGCGCAGGTGGTCGTTCCAAGCGTGATGTCGCTGCCGCCAACCCAAAGCCTTCCGGGATCTCAAGCCCGCCTCTCGACGCTGCTGCCAACGACAAGCCCTACTGCTGGAAGCAATGTGGCGCCTCTACCGTATGGAGCTCCTGGGACTGGAGCAGCTCTGACGTCAACGGTGCAGTGGGGCACTCCGGAGGTAATTCCTGCCTCATATCCAGCAGCATCCCAAAGCCAGCTCAGTGATGATACTTTGCTCGTCCTATCTGCGTATTTGAGCCTCGTCTCGCGTGTTGCCGGTCAGTGCGCTGAGGCTCGCGACTACGCGCGCGGCGCGTCCTCTGGTACTGAGGAGCCGCGTGACCTAGTTCCGCTGCTGTTCAAGCTGTTGAGGCTTCAGCAGTCTCTTTCAACCTCAATCTTTGAGTCCCTTGTTCCGTTTGCAGGTCCAGAATTGTGGCCCCAACTGGACTCATATATGATCGGGCGCTTCGAAGAACTTCTTACTTCTTTACCCGAGGTCCTGTCATTTGTCAAGCTCCTTGAATCGCTCGCTGCTGATAAGAGCGACGCTCCAGGCAATCATGCTGTTTATGTCGAATTTGTGGTCCAGCACGTTCTCGTTTGGTCTGCAAATGTCAAGGAGAGGACCAACTTGCATGTTCTTCTTCTTTTTCACTGTCTAAAATTCTTGAAGGAATTGCTAGAGTCCTCGCCGAAATCTGCGGTGACCACAAAATCCGAGGCGACCACAAAATCCGCAGCATTTGAAGCCTGTTTTGACTCCAAAGTATATGGAGCTCTATTCAATGTTGTTTCAACGGGAGTCGATGGGGTTATTAGCCTGAGCCCGGAACATCCTCTCGTAAAGGCAATCACCTTGGCAGTTCAAATCGTTGCCTTGCTATTGAAGGAGAGTGTTCCACCGCAGTGGTCGTTTAACAGGCCAGTTCTTTACAATCTGCATATCATTCCCCATCTTGCGCTGTACGCTGGAACGAGATTCGAAGAGTTGTCGCTAGCTAGCATCGAAGTGCTATCTATACTGGAGCATACAGCTGAATTCAGGCCAACAATCACTCGCCAAAGCCGCATTCTGAGTATCGTTAGTTCTACTTCAGAAGCCACTAGGATTCGTGTTGGGCTCATGGCGCGAATTCAAGATTCTTTTACTCCGCCGACTGTGAAAGCTGCGCTTCTGGAACTTCTTGTTGAAGAACTGGCACAGAGAGACTCACCACGGCCAGTCATGACGGCAGCTCACTACCTACTAGGCTTCCGCCAGTCGGATCTTGGTTTGGAGCTCAAGCTCGAGTTGGATAAGGGTGTGGGCGGAATCGCTTCTGGGACGTCCATGTTTGGAGTTATTTGCGACCTTCTGTTGAATATCTTATCGGGAGACGCCCAGGGCACCCGTCTCCTGAAACTATCCAGCGAAATTTTGGGGCATCTAACAAGCGACGCATTAACGTCGGAGATGGTTTTAGACTATCTGAGGCCGCTGCAGTTTGTCCTCACCACGATCGCCCAAGAGCCTGTGTACCCTGACCTGGCCAATTTCGAAGATTTCTACCAGCACCGCGCAATCATTCTTGACATCTGGCGCACTGAAATAGCCACGTGCCAACAGAAGGTATTCCTCACGCTGGAAAACCACTACCTTGAGAGCCTTGAGCCCTCTGTGTTTACTTTATTGGATTCCATGCGCTTCCCTCGTGTCCCAGTAACCCTGCGCTGCCTTGAGTCTTGGTCAAAACTGATTCCCGTTCTAATCGCGAGTCGGAACCCGCTTATGGGTGTCAACTTTGTGCTTCGTGCAATCCAGACTCTTATCCCTCTATTACCGGTTTTTGCGAGAGAGGCTCCGGCATTTGCCCAGCCAATTGCGTCGCTTCTTGCAACTCTACTTGTGCGGTATGAGAACGCTGGGGTGGACACCGTGGTTGTCAGTAAGATGCACCCCCTTCTTGAGGCCTCCCTAGGGGCAATTCAGCCCTCAAGGTTGAACGCTGACCTGCGAGCCGACCTCTACTCGCTATGTTTCAATCACCTCCGCATGGTGCTCCGCACTCAATCTCAAGAACTCATGGGTAAAACCCTCCAGGCCATCGTGTCATCTGGCCCACGACTGACGGAAGTCGTTTGCGACGACGCGCTTGGTGCACCTTCTGAGCCCCTTCGCCTGGGTTCTCTTGGCCTGTTGCAAGTCATAGCGGTCTTGTCGCGAAACTTGAACTCTGAGTGGATCACTGAGATGTTTGTTCATTACAACCTCAACTCCCTACTGGTTTCTCAGCTATTGCCCACGGTTAACGGTTGCACGGATGACAAGTCGGGCCGGGTAGTCAAAATCTCACTATCGTTCTTGCTTCAGTTGGCTCAAAGTCGTGCCGGTGCGTTTGATATTCTGCACACGAAGCTTTTTGAGTTCTTAGACAAAGACGTTCAGATCATGAAAGGCGATCTCTTGCTGCTAGTAACCCAGCTGCTCAGTGCGCTAGTCATATCAGTTGGCGTTGACAACCCTACAGTTACCAGCAAGGTGAACGGTCTGCTTGAGAAGCACCGCTCCGTATTTGAACAAATATTGCTGCGTGACAACCAATCCAGCCTAACTTTGAAGGACGATAGTGAAACAGTCTCCTCACGCCTGTCCAAAACGATCGTGGCGCTATTCGATCTTACGGGGATGTCCCCACCCTTAGTCCACTAATGAGTCCACTGATGAGTCCACTGATGAGTCCACTAACAAGTCAGATCCGTAGGAACCGAATTAATACTATCGCCAATTAGGAACGCGCTTCGAATATTAATGGAATAATAGCTAACAATCTTCATTCTACAGCTGGTGGTGCACTCGCGCGGTGGGCAGCGGCAGCAACTGTCATTATGCTCAAATCTACAGACGCAAGCGCCAGCTCTCATTCCGAGCACTTGTCAAATCTTTCTGTAGCTTAGACGCGCTCTCATCGATGAACTGCAAGCTAGCCAAGTGGGCATTGAGGATCTTAACAATCTGAGCGACCGGGTCAGTGTCCTTGACATGGTGCTCATCGCGCGTCAACTGGTTGATCTCGCCGATAACTGACTCCAGGTTTCCTTCCAGAGAATCCAGCTTCAAGTTGAGCTGCTCAGCCAAGCTGTATGCATCATGGCGTTCCTTATCCACTGGCTGCAGATTCTCCAAAGCCGTGCCTGAGGGGCTAGACGCTGAGGTTTGTCGCTCGAGCTGGGTAAGCATGGAGTCAATATCGTCCTGCTGCCTTCCAACGTAACTGAGGACATCGTCGATACGAGTTTGCGCAACCTCCGCAACCATGACCTCCTTGTATATGTCGGCAATCTTTGAGCCGTTCTCGATGAGGATCTGGTCCCACTTTGCTGTTTCAGCCGCCTGCTCTTTGAATCTGTCTACAGACTTGGTCAATGCCGACATCCATTTCGAGATAATGTCTTCAAAGCTCTTGTTTTTCAGGTACTCTCCCGGCTGAATAGGCATTGACGCTGCATTGGCGTCCTTCTCCGAGGGCTTCGCATCCTTGCTTGTCGCGGCGGCCGCCGGCGCGGCGCCCAATTGAAACCCTGGTGCAGTATCTTTCTTCGGCTCAGTAGTGCTCGAGGCAGTTGGGGTGGTGGTACTGAGCTTGCTTGCCGAGGTCCCAAAGCCAAAAGAGGGTGCCGCATCTTTATTCTCGGCAGGCTTCTTGGCAGGCGTTGCATCTTCTTTCGTAGAATCAGGGGCACCAAACGAAAACCCCGAGGGCTTCGCGCCCTCTTCTTTCTTCTCCGTGGCACCTCCCTGCGTCGACCCACCCAATGTGGACCCGCCGAGCGTCGAGCCACCGAGCGAGAAGCCGCCCGAAGGTTTGGCAGCATCGTCTTTTCTACCCAGCGACGAGCCGAATAGAGATCCAGACGCAGGCTTTGCATCGGTCTTCTCTGCTGAGGCTGAGGCCCCAAAGAGGGATCCACCCGTCTTCTTCGAAGCATCAGTGCCGGCCGGAGTGGAGCTTGCGCCGAACGAAAAGGCCGGCTTCGAAGGCTCTTCGCTGGTTTTGCTAGCAGTGCCAGCCGTGGATAAGCTGCCAAACCCCGAAGTAGCCGGCTTCTTGGTCGACTCATCTGCTGGCTTCGTGGCTGCAGAGCTCGCACCAAAGAGGCCAGTGGATCCAGAGCCTGCAGTTCCGAACGAAAATCCCGCAGGCTTCTCGTCCTTCTTCTCCGGCGCTCCCGCGGTTGCTGGAGTGGTCTTGGCCCCAAACGCCCCGCTACCTCCTCCAAATAAGCCAGATCCTGATGGCGCTGTGCTGGATGCAGGGGTCTGCGTGCTTGCTGAGTTGCCGAACAGCCCGCCAGTGGGGTTTACAGTAGATTTTGTGCTGCTTGCAAACAGGCCAGTGCCTGCCGGCTTCGGGTCTGCTGCTGAGCCAGCCGCAGCGGTGTTGCTCGGGGCTGATCCAAACAAAGACCCGCTACCGGTGCCTGCACCTGTGTTGCTGCTTGTGTTGTTAGATGAGCCGAATCCACCAAAAAGAGAGGGTGTAGTGCCAGTCCCTGCCGCACCAGTGCTTGGGGTACCGGTGCTTGGCGCTGTAGACGCGCCTGCATTTGGCGCGGAGGCATTCGGTGTAGATCCAGCCGCTGGAGTCGGGTTTCCAAAGCTGAATCCGCTGGTTGAACCCTGCGACTTCGCGCCGAAAAGGCTTCCCCCAGCTGTGCCTGCTGGAGCGGCTCCGAAGGCCCCACCACCTGGATTAGAGGAGCTGGTGGCAGGAGCATTGTTCGCTGCAGCATTACCTGTGTTGGCACTCCCGCTGCCGAAAAGCCCGCCGGATGTTGTTGATGAGCTGCCAAACAGCCCTGATCCCGAGGGCTGGCTGTTACCCGAGGCGGACCCGAAGCTGAACCCGCTGCCAGCATTAGCGCTGCCTGTCGCAGAGCTGCCGAACCCAGTGCTGGCTTTGGGGTTGCCAAACAGACCTCCGCTCGCGCCAGCAGTGGAATTGGGGACACCTGTCCCCGACCCTGCCGCCGATCCGAAGCTGAACGCGGGCTTTGAGGCATTTGCGCCGTTGTTACCAGCGTTTCCGCCGGCGTTGCCGCTTCCTGAGTTGAACATGGCCACAAGTAAGCCGGTTACCAGACCTCGAGGTGTACTGTATGTAGCCTGCGCCTTGATTGTTGACTATGTGACGGTTACTAATCATTGTTGATACCGGGGGTCATGCTGGCACGTATCACGAGCTTCTTGGGGATGGAGTCGAGGGGAATTCTCGCCTGGTTTCCCAGGGCACGTTTTCAGTGGCAATGAATCGATTTGGCAAATTGGTTTGGTTCATGCGGCTTGTGCTGTTCACAATATGGCTAGCAACGCTCCACGACGCCGGGGCCGACGCGTCTCTAAGCCGTATCATGTACCCACACCTGGTGCTCACGTGCATCGAAACCACTCATGACAGAGGGACCACACTAACCACCGAGTTTTTCACCTTTAGCATCCACACATTACGATATGTCTGCTTCCCCGGAGACTGTTGCATCTTACGCCGCTCTGATCCTTGCCGACGCGGATATTGAGATCACCGCTGACAAGATTCTCGCACTCGCGAAGTCTGCCAAGGCCGAGATCCCCCCTGTTTGGGCCGAGGTTTTCGCCAAGGCCACCGAGGGCCGCGATCTTAAGGAGGTTCTGGCTGGCTTCAGCGCTGCTGGCCCGGCCGCTCCTGCTGCTGCCGCTGCTGGCGAGAGCCCTGCCGCCCCCGCCGAGGAGGCTGCTCCGGCTAAGGAGGAGTCCGAGTCCGATGGCGACATGGGCATGGGTCTGTTCGACTAAACATAGGTCTAATTCCTTAATTTATACGCACATCAAAAAACCTACTCATACAGCTTGCTTTACGGGTGGTCTATTTTAGAAAGCGGTACAAGCCTTCTGTGGTTGGCCTCCCCCGGTCTTCGCGAACCCCACACACCCATATGCACTAACCAATTTGTCCTTCTTGGGGGTAATTAGGGCTTTGTATTAGGGCACACATCTAACCAGTGTCTACTGGCGGTATGTGGTAGCAAATCGCTGAAGTTCGCAGCCGAACCCGCGCCTGCCCAGGGCCATTTCGCTGGGTAACGTGACACGGATCTCCCAGTGGGGTGTGTCTCGCTGGGCTGGAAAAAACGTCGCGGAATTTTCAATCTCCCAGTATCCACGCAGCAAGATGTCGGAGAAGATCACTGTCCCCAGCGTGCAGACGTTCGGCAAGAAGAAGACGGCCACTGCCGTTGCTCATGTTAAGAAGGGAAAGGGCCTCATCAAGGTGAACGGTGTCCCCATCACCCTTGTTGAGCCCGAGATCCTTCGCATGAAGGTCTACGAGCCCATCCTGATCGCCGGTCCTGAGCGCTTCGCGGACCTTGACATCCGTATCCGTGTCTCTGGCGGTGGCCACGTCTCGCAGCTCTACGCTATCCGCCAGGCTCTTGCTAAGGGTCTGATTGCCTACTATCAGAAGTACGTCGACGAGCAGTCGAAGAACGAGCTTAAGCGCCGTCTCATCAGCCACGACCGCACTCTGCTCATTGCTGACCCCCGCCGCATGGAGCCCAAGAAGTTCGGTGGTCCCGGTGCCCGCGCCCGCTACCAGAAGTCTTACCGTTAAGTCGGAAGTCGGTCACGGTTCGGCAACAGCTTTCGCATTGGCTGTTTATATATATTGGGTATTTCAACACGAAAAAAAGTAATAACGCTGGCCGCGCCTCGCTAAGAGGCTGCGCTACTCATACAACTCGTAAATGTTCAAATGCTCTCTCCAAGGCAGTGAGGCGGTAACGTGCCTTACCCTTGTTTGTTTACCTGACAGTCGAGCGGCGCTGCTGGTCGTAAAATGAGCTACGCGGAGTTGGAAAGGGCTTACAATGAGTCTCAGAAAGAGCTGTTCAATCTCAGGCTAGAAATTGACGCATTGCGCCATGGGCAGCAGTGGTACGACATTTCCGGTAGTAGCTGGGAACGCGCGCAATCTGTCCCTGTCGAGAAAGAGGCTTCAATTGAGAAGGACGAGACAGCGCAACAAGCTACGCGCATTCGTTCCTCCTGCAACCACAACCAGCTTGAGCTTAAGGCGCCTGGTGTGGTGAGCGGTGTGTCGAAGAGGCAGAATGCTTTGAAGACACAGCCACAGATTGATGCACTTCTGGTAACTAGCGCGCTCCGCCAGGTGAAGTATGAGCTTTTTTGTGCCTCGGTTGATGTTCTCGGCTTCAGCTTGCATATATCGCCGGGCCGCAACTGTACAGTGAAATCTGTGTACGGCCTGAACGACACGTCGACGGCTTTCGAGTTCGTTTACGACCCTCGCCAGCATAAATACGTGGACTTGCTGTGGTCAAAATCACTAGAGCGCTACGCTTCACTCTACCAATACTGGGTGCAGGAAAACCGCTGTTTGCAGGGATTTATGGCCTCGGTGCTACTGGAGGAATTCCACAGGCAAGGCTTGCCTCCAGCACGAAAAGCCGCACCCGTTTCAGAATGAGCCCAATAACTATGTACCAGTAACTAAGTGCGAGTACGTAATTTTCCACCCTCAGCCGCTCAGCCAGAATGAGCAGCGTATACAGCCGGGATTGGATACTTAGCATGTCGTTACTCGCAGTTTATCTTTTGACGATCTGCGTGTGCATTTCGGCCCAAATCGGCTGGTAGAGTGCATCCGTAGCACACGTGGACTTACTTGCATGGCATATCTGTCACCTGATATCTGTACCATCGCCTAAGATGGTGGTTGCCGCGCCTCGGCAGCTTGGTTACGTTAGGCTACCCAACCCTAGCGCGATACAGGGGCGACCCTTCGATGCTATACTGCAGCGTGCCGCGGGCGGTGGGGTGCGTCGCAAAAAGCGTCTTGGCACGTTTATTGCAAATTGGCACCATATAGGCTCAATACTCGGGGTATGGATCGTACGTAGGAAGCACCTCAGGGGCGATGCCCCACTGGTGTCCGGTATCTACTGTGGCACCAATCTACGCTTAATTAAGACGGTTTAGGTTTAGGGTAGCAAGAGCAACGTTGAGCAAGTGCGAGGTTGGACCTCCTCCCCCCCGCCCGCTGCCCTGGGCTGCCCTGGTCAATAAAAGCGACAGAATTACCCGTGGCTGTTCTCTACACCCCCAGAGATGTTCAAGAAGGACGAGTCTGGTCACCACCATATTTTCCCCCATGATGGCTCCAAGGAGAAGGAGGCGCAGAGGATTGAAGAGTTGAAGAAGCGTCTCGAGGAAGACAGCGACGCTGAGAACAATCCTGACTTCGAGGCGTACGAGGCGCACATCGACGATGTGGACGGCCTGCAGGCCGACCGCCATACGATTCTGAGTATGCTCGGGCTCCGGGCCGACGACGGAGTCGCCATTCGCCACTACCAGGGTTGGTTGGCCAAGGACGTGCTGCTCCAGGGCAAGATCCACATCACGGATAAGTACCTCCTGTTCTCGGCGCCACTCCCTCCCGCGACGCTCGAGGTGCTCAAGGAGTCTCCGCTGAGCAAGAAGTCCTCGAAGGGCCTGTCAACGATTGGCCGCTCGTCCTATCAACGCCGGTGGTTCATCCTGCACATGGGCTCGCTGGCGTGGTTCTCTAGCGCCAACGAGATCTATTTCCCTCTTGGCATCATTATCCTTCGCACCATCATTGCAATTGAGTTCGACCGCAAGAACGGTAAGAAGTTTATTCTCCGCGCTGACAACGGCAAGGCGTACACCTTTAAGGCGGACAGCCAGTCAGCTGCGGCTAACTGGGTGAAGGCGATCCAGAAGGAGGTGTTCCGCGCCCGCAACCAGGGCGATAACGCCGCGTTTGTGCGGATTCCCCTTGAGAACATCATCAAGGTCGACGTGCAGAGCGCGCTCAACGCCACGTGGAAGCTGAAGCTGCAAGTTGTTGTGAAGTCTCAGCCTGACCAGCACGTCGAGGTGGGCGAGTACATGTTCGCGTTCTTCGGCAAGCCGACGACGGTTAATGCTGTCAAAGAGCGCCTTGCTCACAACACGGGTGACTTCCGCAACCATGCAGGTGTGCAATTCAAGGCTCACCACCATCATGCAGAGGAGGTCAACTACCACAAGAGCAAGTTCGGCACCGTGAGCGAGGATATCCTGGACACCACGCCGCCGACCGAGTTCCACACCTTGAACGACCATGACGAGGTGATCCGAGGCCCGGGACTGCTGAGCGACGGAGTCTTGACGCCGACCGTCAGCACGAGCGCTTCAATTACGCCGTCGGTGACTTCGCCGAAGACATCTGGCGCATCAACGCCGACGTCGCGCAAGAGCAGCAAGCTGAACATCCTGCCGTCGCTGAACCACCACTTGAGCAAGCTCAAGCTCGACGAGGTTCTCCCCGGGTCTTCCCGCTTGAAGCGGACGTCCTCCTCGGAGCAGATCAGTGACGCCGACATGGGCGCGTCTACGCCCGACATCAGTGACAACGAAGACAACGCCGACTCCGATTACGAGGACGAGGGCGAGGATGGCGACAAGGGCTTCTTTGATGACAGGCTGCTGCCGTTTGCGACGTCGAAGACTACAAGCAAGCTATGCATCACCGACAAGTTCGCCGAGCACACAGCATCATTCGAACAGAAGGTCGTCACCGACGCCAGGGAGATCGATGTGTTGAACCAGAAGTTCCGCGAGCACTTCGGTTTGGAGCCGGGTGTGACTCTCGCTGCTGAGTACATTGCCACTCTGCACAAGCCTGGTAACACCACCTCGTGGCAAGGCAAGCTTTTCGTGTCGAACCTGTTCCTGTGCTTCCGTCGCCGTGGCATCTTTGGCGGCGCCGATTGGCGGGTTATCATCCCGCTCCACGACATCATACAGGTGACCAGCAGCAAGGAGGACTCGTCGGCAGTCGACTTCGAGGTCTCGGAGACGGCGTACGGGCCCTTCCGAGTCACATTCGGTGAGACTGCAGGGCGCGATGATTTCGTACAGCTGTTGAACGGCCTGATCGAGAACTTGGCGATCAGTGATCCCGACGAGAAGCGTAATCGCCAGCTGAAGGCTCAGCACAGCGACACCGATGTCGAGACTCGCTTCCTGGAGTACAGCTTGCGCTCCGCGAGACTGGCCACCTACGAGCCGGACATGACAGCTGCGCTGCACCAGCGAATCCCGCCGCTCATGTTTGACCCCACCAGTAATGAGTACAGTGAGGCGTTTTTGAAGCGGCCTCTCAAGTCTCTCAAGTTCGTGTCCATGATGATTGGAAGCCGCGGCGACGTGCAACCCTACATCGGGCTGTGCCAGGGCTTGATGGCCGAGGGCCACACTTGCTGCATTGTGACCCACACCGAGTTCAAGGACTGGGTCGAGAGCTACGGCATCGAGTTCCGCGAGCTTGCTGGAGACCCCAGCAAGCTCATGGAGATCATGATCGACCATGGCTCTTTCAGCTACAGCTTCTTGAAGGATGCGCTGACCAACTTCCGCCAATGGATCGATGACCTCATGACGAGTTCGTGGAGCGCCATCAAGGACTCAGGCGCTGACGTGCTTATCGAATCCCCGTCCTCTATGATCGGCATTCACATCGCCGAAGCGCTGAACATCCCGTACTTCCGAGCCTTCACTATGCCTTGGACCAGGACCCGCTCATATCCGCAGGCTCTCATCCAGCCCGACCAGAAGATGGGCAATGGATACAACTACTTCACGTACGTCATGTTCGAGCGCTTGGTGTGGCTCGGGATCTCAAAGCAGTGCAACTCCTGGCGCAAGAAGGACCTCAAGCTGCCGCCCACCAGTCTGGACTCTCAGCGCCAGCAGGATGTGCCCTTCCTATACTGCGTGAGTCCCACGGTTTTGGTCCCGCCGCTGGACCAGCCGAACTGGGTGCACACGACAGGTTACTGGAATGTTCACGAGACCACTGCGACCCACAAAGAGCCCGATATTGACCCCAAACTGATAGCGTTCATCAAGGAGGCTAAAGAAGAAGTGAAGAAGCCGCTGGTCTACATTGGTTTCGGATCGATTATCGTCAGCGACCCTGAGGCTATGACTCAAAGCGTTGTCGAGGCGACGAAGGAAGCGGATGTCTACTGTGTATTGGCCCGGGGCTGGTCGAGCCGTGAAGCCAAGAAAGATGACACCAAGAAGAAGGAGCCCATTAAGGCGCGCCACATCTTCGAGGTTGACAGCATCTCTCACCAGTGGCTGTTCCCTCAAGTCGACGCGTGTGTGCACCATGGTGGCTCCGGTACCACTGGCGCAAGCCTTAGCCATGGTAAGCCCACAATCATCAAGCCTTTCTTCGGCGACCAGTTCTTCTACGGTCGCCGCGTGGAGGAGCTTGGTGTTGGTGTGAATCTCAAGAAGCTCACCAAGACCGGTTTGGCTAAGGCGTTGAAGAAGTGTGTCACTGATGGCCCCATGATCCGTCAAGCGAAGGTCCTGGGTGAGCAGATTGGACACGAGCACGGAGTTGAAGAGGCCGTGCTTGTCATCTACAGGGAGCTCGAGTATGCGAAACAGGTTACGGAAAAGCGCCGTAAGGCCACTGCCGATGCAGCTGAGCGCACAATCTTTGACCCTATCTCGCTTCTCAGTCCCTCGGACAACAAATCCTTGCACAGCAGTATTATCATGAAGCCAAAGAACGTGATGGAGAGCGTGCTCCCAACCTTCGGAAAGCGGAAGGAGCAGGAGAGTTCACGAGACAACGTCGATGACGATGGCGAAGTCGATGTCTCTGCTTGAGCAAGGCACAGTGTCTGTGTTTTTTCTAATAGGAGCCGAATCCTATTTATTCTTCGAGCTAGCTAGTTAATAATTATAATAATAATAATAATAATAAATACAGGAATCATTTTCATACTGGCACACTACACTGGAACTAAAGACGTGTGAGATTTCAGGCGAAATGAATGCCGACTTGGTGGAATGCGTAGAGCAGCCTCAAGAAATCAACCTGGTCGCACTTTTGCGAGCGCATGCTGGCCATTCCGGTCTCTTCAAGAACATATTCTACCTTTTGTTTGACAACCTCTGGCCAGTTATCATGAGCAGTCGCGCTGGGGTCATAGCCCTCCTGATTATACTGACCATTGTTCTGACTCACATACGTGCGGTAGTTTTGCTCCAAGATCGAGAGGACTGACGTCGACTTGAATCCAGCAGCAATGGTTCTGTTCTTGCGCACAAAGCACACGCGCAAAATACCATCCCACTCATTGAAATCCAGCTGAGGACGCGGGTTCTTGATTTCGATTCGGACAACGCTGCTTTCCACCTGGGGAGGAGGGCGAAAGTTTCCCCGGCCTACCTTCATGACGTGAGTGACATTCGCCCACATTTGAACGTTTGCAGAGAGCCGGCAGTAGAGCGGGTCACCCGGTTTGGCAAGCAATCGAAGCGCGAATTCACGCTGGAACATGAGCACGGACACCCGCGGTGGCCGGGGCATGTTCAGGAGTTTGAACACAAGTGGCGACGAAATCTGGTAGGGCGTATTTGAGATGCAAATGTCGTGATAAGGGAGATCAGCCTTGATGACGTCGCCAAGCATAATTTCGAGCTTTCGCTCGGTGGGCTTGCCCTGTACACGTTTGGTGAGCTCGGCAGCCATTCGGGGATCCATTTCTGCTGCAATAGTCTTGTGGGCCTGCTCAAGAATGCGTACCGTGAGATTTCCCGTACCTGGACCAACCTCAAGCACCGTGTCGCTAGGCTTGATATCGGCCTTATCAACAATTGCCTCGGCTATCTTGGGATTCTTTAGAATATGCTGACCGAGGTCAGTATTCATCTTGAATACTGACGTTTTCACGTCATTCTTCTTCGTGCTTTTCCCCATACCGTCAGAAGCTGACTCGGTGGATATATGGCGAAATAATAAATATTTTTTTAAAATACGAGGGATCGCATGTGGGGTAAGGGTCCATCCCTAAGGCTATTCCAACCAGCGGTAGTCTATAGCGGAACCAGCACTGCTCTAGTTCGCGCTTGGATGGTACGTCCTATCAAGCCGGTGAGACCTGTTGCTCCGCCACAAACCCCTCAGCCGCCTCAACCTCTCAAGAATGCGGAGAAAGTATCGCCGAAGTCTCGCCGCAGTGTATTCCTGATTTTGCTTGGCCTGCCTTTGTTCGTTATCTCATCAGCAGTTCTATACCGCCGGGTCTTTGAGGGAAAACCAAAGCGAGTGCAGCTGGGGGAGTACACGCCTGACGGAGGCCTCAGGATGTTCACTGATGAGGAGAAAGAGGAGCGAGATAACCAAACGTGGCTCACGACCATATTTGGCAAGGACAAGTAGAGCCTCTAGTCGCTGCGAATACTCCGCCACACCTCTTTGATAACATCAAGCTTAGGCCGCATGTGCGGGAAGATCAGACTCATCTCGTTGGCATCACTTGTCACCAATTGAAGAACGTAATTCACTTTAAATCCTTCAAACACCTCATTGATCAGAATCGTTCTTATCGAGTGCTTCGGAAAGAATCTGCTATCATCAGAAAGTAGTCGTAGATGCCCCTTCTGCTCCAACTGTAGACCGAGACCTTCAATCGCCACGACACTTTCACTGACCTCCGCCCGCAACGCAAACATTGCAAGAGCCAACCCGAGCGCTACTGAGACTTGAGCTCTCGATTTCCACGCCCACGCTGCTGCAATTATGAGCACGCATTTTAGAGCTAGGATCAGATGGCTTCGGTCGCTGTAGAGCGTGTATGAGACTACCCCTCTGGTTTTCGAGCTGGCTACTCTCATGTTCCACGTGGGAGTAGGCCACCTCTATATCACTGCTCAACTAGAGCGCCTCGTCGCCTATTTCCAGTGCCCGCTGGATCGAGGGACAGTAGGCTGTTGTCGTCCGCTGACACGCGGTGTGTGCACATACAACGCGCATAGCGACTACTGAGCTTATCGAGTATCTACAGGGAGGTCGAGGTTGAGATACGCTGGCTCAAACTCCTAAAATCTTTAGCTGGCTCTCCACATATCTGCTTCGCCCGACTTAAACCTACATTTTCTATAGCCTGTCGAAGTCCGAGCAGCTCGGTTTAATGAAAAGAGTTGTGAAAAGGAAAAAGGGGCCAACCGGGAATTGAACCCGGGACCTCTCGCATATCAAACTTACAGAGCAAGCCCTAAGCGAGAATCATACCACTAGACCATCGGCCCTGACTTTCTGGTATATAGCCATACTTTTCAGCTATGTGCATAGAGCCCCGTTTCCAAACCAAGTCTCTTCTAGTTTGTCGCAAGCCACTGCCTTTCTTGCCAAATTTACGTCTGAGCTCACGGCTCTTTTGCTGGCTTGGCTAAAGCGCGGATTCCCCGAGAGCACCCTTTCATTCCTCGTGGCAGGTTTCAAGAGCGAAAGCGCAATGACTCGAGCTCTTGGCCTCTCTTAGCTATCTGCTGCTGCACAGGAACCAACCTTGGTGCAGTCGTAATGCGTGAGACAATATCTTCTCAAAAATGTATTCAGCACAAGATGTCAACACAGGAGGACACGTAGCGAGTATCATTGGTGTATGTGGCTTGATCAAGTTGCACAACTGATAACATCATTTCAAGGCCATTAGAATGAACTTTGCAAACCACCGGGATATTAGCGTCATTATAGACTGAATTTCTTTAGCAATAAACTATATGGAACAAGCATTGATGGCTATGCCAAGCGGACACAGGTGTCATTCAATAATGACATTTCGGGTTTGGAGTCAGGATTAAATGAAATCAAAAGAAGCCGGAGCCGGCGCAAGCTTTCGAATTACCAAAACAGCAATTTGAGGCGACCGGATTGTTTGACAACCGAATGATTGAGCGCATCAAGCAACGCATCTTCACCCTCAAATATGTGAGGTGGAGCTGCTAGTGCTAAGAACAGCTAGCAAGCAGCCTGCTGCTGCGTCTTGAAACCCGAGTTCCATAAACATCATGGCAATCAGCTCATTTGAGGACAAAGTTAGCCTTACGGAGCTTGAGGTATTTCTGCTCGACCTCCGGGCCCATCTGCTTCACAATACCATAGATCTCCCGGTCGTGAAACCGCAGGCCACTTGGGGTCTTATAAGGTGCTTCAAGACCTGTGATGTCGCACCAGTGCTTAGCCGGAACCAGGCTTGGTGCCGCGTCGATGCTAAAGTACGTAGGTCTGTCAGGAGGATACGATGACACCCGTTTCTGCTCTTCTACAATCACGGCCTTGGTGTTGCGAGTCTTCTTCGGGAGCTGGTAGCCCGTCAAGGTCATTTCTTGGCAGCTACTCAGCTCGTATCCCTGGCTCCCTTCGTGGTCTGTGCTGAGGTGTGTGGTAGGCGCGCGGGAAAGGGTAGCGAACGATATTCAGCTGCTAACGACGCTGCACCAGAATGAACAACTCGGGTGAGCTCTAGAGACGGACGATTAGACGCCGAAAGCTGGAGGATGCTTCAGAGCGTTCCTTATTCTGTCCACTGAAATCAAATAGGTTGCAACTGTCTCTACCACGCCACCCTTAGCACAGAAGACGGCGGGTCCATCAGCGAAGACCAGATCACAGGGGAATGTACGTGTCAGTGCTCATCATGTTTTTATACTATTTAAATTAACAAGCTTAAGCCCGGGCAGCAGCGGCGGCAGGGTTGATACGCTTGTTGTCGCGGTTGAAGCGCGCGCGGACGGGAGGCGTGCGGATGCGACGGGCCTCACGAGAGCGGACGCGGACAACACGGTTGTGGATGGCGCACGAAACGCAGTAGGCGACCTTGACGTAGAGCTTAGGGAGGACGTACTCCTGGTAGACGCTGGCCTCGCTGATATCACGGACAGCGGCGGCCTCGACCATGTTACGGATGGTGAAGCGCTTGATAGCCTTATCCTTGGCGACCATGCGGTTGCAGTTGATGCAACGGACGGGCTTCACATGGCCACGTCCGTTCTTGTTACGACCGTTGGAAGCTCTCTTCTTAGGCATTTTGTCTTCGGTGCTAAGATGCTCGAATGAGTTTCAAGTCACTACCTTGTCAGCCGCGGGGTGCGAGGCACCCGGTCGTGCAGGATCTGGCGGTGAGTGGAAATATCATGGTCACGTGGACTATGCCCTAAGCCCGTCAGCTCGAATACTGACTAGACCCACCGGGCCCAATGGACAGGATTAGGAGTGCAATATCAGCAGGGCAAGGAGGTGGCCCCCGAGGTACGCGTACCGTGCCGGGCATCAGCAGCGTGTGCGGTCGGGGCGGTTGTTGTGTAAGGGCGTTGGTGTCAGTGTGTTAGTGCGCCTACAGAAGAAGCTAGCGTGCCTTCAATTGCTCGAGCAGATGCCATAATGCCGGAGAAAAGGTCTGTTCTGTTCGTCGTAGACAACACGGCTCTCATTTCAGATATATACAGCCGCATTGTCGATTTAGCCCTTTCTGGGGAACGCGGATACCTTGTCGAAGTGGCATTGCTTGATAACAGATCGATCAATGTGATAGCAGACGCTACAGCTCCATCAGTGCAGATGTTGCGCGACCTGCAGAGCAAGGTTGCCCGGATTGATCATGATCTCCAAAGACATGCATATGATAGCTCGGCCGCAGTTGTAGAGGCGGCACTGCATTGGGCCCAGTCCGAGCTTGAGAATGCAGAGAATAATGAATTGGTAGTGATGACCGACAATGCTACCTCTGATGAGCATCTAGCTGCTGAAGTTGTAGCCAAGGTGAAAAAAAGCGGCATTACCGGCTACCTGGTATGCAGCAGCCATGGCGCAGCAATAAGCGGTCTTACGGCTCCGCCATGGCTGGCAAAAGGTGGCTCTATCTCTCCACCGCCTGTTAAAACAGTGTCCTTAGTGAAGACTTATGCAGGGAGCTTCACAGTTGGTAACCCCAGCGAGCCTCTAATTACAATTCCGGTGTTCTCCTATCCCGCGACCCGCCGAGCCCCCGCGGTGATAACATCAACCTTTAAAGGCGACAATGTCGCGGTCTCAAGCTACCAGATGCAGACCAGCGGTGGCCCGCCAAGCCGCCCTGAGGACGTCCAGCGCGGGTTCACATATCTTTCTGAGGTCGTGACTGCCAATAATGAGGTCCTCAATCTCATGGATGGCGAGTTTGCTGGAGCGGAGAGGTGGAATAAGGCCTTGGAGCTGCTTGCCACAACGCCTGAAGTCCCTCCTTGGATCCCGCTTGGTGGGTCAGATGTTATAGTTGGAGCCGATCCGTCTTCGGAGCTTTTTATTGCCGCCCTCCATAGCGCGCTGAAGAAAGCCAATATGCATGCTGTCGCGCGAATCTCTAAAGGCCCGCGCGGAGGGAATTGCAAGGGGGCTCTAGAACTCACCGTGCTGCAGCCGCATGGCGAAGGGCTGCTTCTGAGCACTCCCCTCCCCTTTGCCGAAGAGCTGAAATCGTATTACAATTTCGCAGGAATACTCCCCGAGGCCACCGCTGAACACAAGGAGCTGGATAGCCTTATGGATGATCTTGTGTCTGGCATGAGCGTGGATATGGTGGAACTCCCGCGCAATCAAGCAATAACACGCCCAGGCGGTTTTATCAAAAGCTACCTGGTCAACGGATCCGCCATTATCCCACCAGCCTGCCCATTGCTCGAGTTCCCCAAGCGCCCTGACTCTCAGAAACTTTCCTCTGACCTCGTACAGCAATTTGGAATCGCAGAGCTAAGTACGGACCCTGCACAGCCTGCTCCGCCAGAGCATAGTCAAGAAGTGTCATACCAAGCAACTCAAAACGAGCTAGATATCGATGATTTGCTCTGAATTTCCCTTGAAGCATTCCGATAACAATTAATCAGTAACAATCAATCAGCTAGCACTGTGACATTCCACAATGACAGCAGTAGCTCCTAACTTAAGTATATGAACTTCTCATCGTGGGATCGTCCTCTGCCCCGGTTCCATGGCCAAGATTAGTTAACTTGTAGAATAGATGTTATAAAAATACGCATTGATGCGGGTGGGGTGCGTTTTCTTCTGCTGCACTCATGAACAATGTCCATTTATTTTTACAGATTGGGAGTCTGAGATTCCAGCCAGTGTTTGATGTCATCGAGATCCTTGTCAACGAATGTGATAGCAGTGCGAATCACATCCTTGCTTTGCTCAAGGGCCATGTTGACACCCTTAACGTCCTTGTCAGCGAAGAACGCCTCCACATCATCGAGCTGAGCCTGCTTAGTGAATCCAGAGGTGACACTCTTGACAATGTTGCCAAGCATGGAGCCCGAGACAGGGAAAGCTTCGCGGATCTTGTCCCAGTTCTCCTTGCACCAGGCCCAAGCAATCTCGGCGCCCTCTTTATCACTCCTGCTGACACCAGGGATGGCGTAGAAGACGTCCTGGCTGCGGTACGTTCCATCGAGGCACTTTGCAAGGATCTCCTTCTTGCGATTGATGTCCTTGGTAAAACCAAGGGACAACAGCGCGTTGTTCCCCGAGGAGCCGTTGGTTCCATCCAAGTAGTGTTGCTCAAGAGCGTGCCATTGCTCCTCAGTGCCATATTCGGCCACTGCACGATAGATAGACTCGCGGAGGTTAGGCTCCACGTCAAATCCCTTGGCCTTGAAGGCGTCGAGAGCGTGAGTGACAAATTCCTTGTTCTCCACGCTGATCGAGGCGCCGAATAGGCTGCTTCGGAGCATGGTCAAGCGCACATCCTCGTTGGCCTCAAAGGTGGTGCCGAGGCGCTTGGCCAGGGGAACAACGACACTCTCACGGAACAGGCGGTACTGTTTCGTCACAGCCTCGTCCTCGAAACGGAGCATGGCAGCGATGGAGCCCAGGCACTGCAGAATGGCGCTGACAACATTGGGCTCCGTGTCGTTCTTCCACTCGCTGATTACCGTGAGCAGTTGCGACGTGCGCGTGTAGTTGCCCGAGAGGGCCCTCAAGTCAGTGAGGAGACCAATGCGGTCCTCAACCGACAGCTTGGAGGAGCCTCCCTTAGCACCCTCGGCCGCCAGCAGAGCCAAGTCGGAGTCGGGGTAACGCACGCGGAAAATTCCGCTTTGATCAGCGTTCAGCTTGTAGAAGGGCCCGCTGCCCACAGAGATCTTTGCCGACCGCTCCTTCAGCACGGTGGAGTGGTCGACGCTGCCGTCGCCCTTGCGAATACCAAGCCACACGGGGTAGATCGTCTCATCCTCCTCGGGCTTCACGTCGCCAGTGTCGAGATAGCGGTGCTGGGTGATCTCGACTTCGCTGTCCTTGGACCCGTGCTCGCCAATGCTGAGGATGGGGTAGCCGACGTCGCGAGTCCAAGAGTTCATGAACGACTTGACGTCCTTGCCGCTGACATCAGACAGGGCGTTCCAGAGATCATCAGTGACGGTGTTGCCGTAGCTGTGGCGACCGAGATACTTCGAGATGCCCTTGATGAAGACGTCCTCGCCGAGGAACTGGGACACCATGCGGATGACGCACGACCCCTTGAGGTACGAGATGGCGTCGAAGATCTGGGCCACCTCATCTGCGCGCTTCACGCCGACCTGAACCGGGTGCGAGCTCCTCAGGCCGTCGAGGCGCAGACAGCCCTGATACGCGTCAACGACATAGGTCTCCCAGACCTTCCACTCCGGGAAGAAGTGGTTGCACGAGTACCACGACATCCATGTCGCGAAGCCCTCGTTGAGCCACAAGCCGTCCCACCACTCCATGGTGACGAGGTTGCCGAACCACTGGTGGGCAAGCTCGTGCTGGACGACCTCGGCTACCCGCATCTTCGTGGAGGCGGAGTCCTTGCCCTCTTGGTAGAAGATGTCGACAAGGCGGTAGGTGACGAGGCCCCAGTTCTCCATAGCGCCGGCCGAGAAGTCGTGGATGCCGACCATGTCGCACTTGGGCATCGGGTACTCGATGCCGAACGTCTTCTCGAAAAACGCGAGGGTTCGCGCGGCGAGATCGGCCGAGAACTGGCAGCGGTCCTCGAGCCCGGGCGTCGCGTACACGCGCACAGGCACGCGGAACAGCTTCGACTCAACGTAGCGTAGGTCGCCGACAATAAACGCCACAAGGTACGTACTCATTTTCGGGGTGGTGTTGAAGTGCGTGACCTGCTTCGCGCCCAAACTCTCGGTGGACTTGACGTCGCTGTTCGACAGCACGGTCAAGCCCTTGTCTGCGGCGATCGAGATGTCGAACGTGGCCTTGAGCGCGGGCTCGTCGAAGCAGGGGAACGCGCGGCGGCAGTCGGTGGCCTCCATCTGCGTGGTTGCAACAACCTGCTCCTTGCCGTCGTCGTCCTTGTGCACGCTGCGGTAGAAGCCGCAGAGCTTGTCGTTGAGCGTGCCGTCGAACTCGACGCGCAGCGTGGCCTTCGAGCTCTGCTCCACGGCCTCGGCAAACTCCCAGGTCACGGACTGGGCGTCCTCGTCGTGGGTGGTTTTCGTGGCAGGCTTGCCGTTGAGGGTGGCGTTGCGGGTAACAAGATCGAGGACGTTTACGCTGACCTTGTTCGTTGTGTGCGCGACGTCGACGTCGATCTCGACATGGCCCGTGTACGTGTACTTCGTCAAGTTGGGGTCCAAAAACACGCGGTAGTGTCGGGGCACGGTGTCCTGCGGAAGGACCTGGCGCGCAGCCTTGGCGATGTTACCTGACGCGGCTCCTGCGTGCGTCGAACACATCTTTTTGCTTCTTAAACTAACTTCCGCAAATCGCCGAGAAGCCGCCTTTATATAAGTGAGCATTCCGTGCGGCAGCCTCCAGGTCAACGTGGAAAGTGGACACAGGGTACGGGTGTATGCAGCTCCAGGGCACGAGGGACAACCGCCGTACGACGTCTCGCCCTCCCCCCGTTTGGAGAAGTGCTCGCGCCGTACAGACCTCGAGCTCTTGGTCCGTAACTAGATCCGGCGTTCCCCATCCCCATCCCCAAACTACCAACAACACAGGCGGGGTGGAGGGCGAGAAGTAACATGTGACATATCTGAGCCCTTTTACGTACATATATACTGACCCACCGCTGAAAAATGCGGGGGTTCCGGAACATCGGGGGCCTAGCTTCTTCAAATTACGTATGTAGGAATTAAGTAAAAGAAAGGAAGTTGAGAGGGGTCATGATATCAAGTCAAACAGCGGCCGTCGCCCTCATTAGGTCTTGACGTCGGGCTCGTCACGGCCAATGAACGTCTTGAAGTCAAGGAACTGTGTGATCTCTTTGATGCGAGCGTCCAAGTACTCGGCAGCACTGAGCCCGTGCTTGCTCTTGTCCTCCTCGAATTTCTCGAGGTAGAGGCGGATTGTCGCCCCCGACGAGCCGGTTCCACTCAGGCGCACAACCGTGCGCGCGCCGCCGACGAATTTCACGTAGAGACCCTGGTGGTCGCTGACCGAGCCGTCGAGATCCACGTAACTGAAGTCGCCGGCCTCAGCAACCTCGAGGCTGCCACCCTCGACCAGCCGCGAGCCAACAAACTTCGGGTTGGCAACGGCCGCCGCCAGCTTGTCGATCACCTTCTGCGCGCCCTCGCTGCTCACCTGCTCGTAGTCGTAGCGCGTGAAGAATGTGCGCCCGTACTCGTTCCAAAAGTCGTTCTGGATCGACTCGATGCTCGCGAGCTTGCCCGTCGCTTGGGTTACGCCGGCAATGACGTTCAGCCAGGCAATGATCGCCCACAGCCCGTCCTTCTCGCGCACATGGTTCGAACCGGTGCCGAAGCTCTCCTCGCCGCAGATCGACAGCTTCTTGTCATCGAACAGCGCGCAGAAAAACTTCCAGCCGGTCGGCACCTCGTACACGTTGAGACCCTGCTTTGCCGCCACGCGGTCAATTGCGCCGGACGTCGGCATCGAGCGCGCAAGGCCATACACACCCTGCTCGCGGAAGTACGGGATGTACTTTGGGGCATGGTGCGCAATGATCGCGACCGAATCGCCGGGGCTCACAAACGTGCGGGCTCCGTAGATCATGTTCCGGTCACCGTCGCCGTCGCTTGCCGCGCCGAACTGGATGTTCTCCGCGTCCACGCGGTCGACAAGCGTGCGCGCGTACGTCAGGTTCGGGTCCGGATGGAGCCCGCCGAAGTCTGGCTTCGGCACACAGTTCTGGATCGAGGACTCGGGCAGGCCGAGCTCATCAACGAAGACCGCCTTGCCGTACGGGCCAGTGACGCCGTTCAGGGCGTCGAACAGCACGCGGAACTCGCCCTTGTTCGCGCTCAGGAACTTGCGGATCAAATCGAAGTCGAAGATCTCCTTCATGTACGCGACGTACGCGTCGGTGCTCGGCACAATCTCGACCTCGAGCGTCCCGCTGTAGTACGAGCGGGCACCGGGGGTGGCGAGCTCAATGTGCTCACGCGTCTCGCTGCCGACCTTGTACTCAGTGAGCCGCGTCGTCTCCTCGTAGATCTTGTTGGTCACGGACTCCGGCGCGGGCCCGCCGTTGTCCATGTTGTACTTGATGCCGAAGTCGTTGTCGGGCCCACCGGGGTTGTGGCTGGCAGTGAGAATGATGCCACCGGTGACCTTGGTCTTGCGGATGAGATAGCTGGCCGCCGGCGTCGAGAGCAGCGCGTTCTCGCCCACCAGCAGCTTCTTCACGCCGTTGCCGGCCGCGAGCTGGGCAATGATGTCGATCGCCTGGCTGCAGAAGTAGCGGCCGTCGCCGCCGACCACCAGCGTTGCGCCGTGGACACCATTGTTCGGGATTGCGTTGAAGATCGCTTGCACGAAGTTCTCGGTGTAGCCGGGCTGCTCGAACACCTTGGTCTTCTTGCGCAGGCCCGAGGTCCCTGGCTTCTGCCCTTCAAAGGCATGCGTTTTAACCGATACCGACGACATTTGTGGTTTCAGCACGAAGTTTAAGTTTCGGAATCCCGAGTGGGGCGCGCGAATGCTTAGATGAATCGCGTAGACCAGGCAAGCGCGATAGGGCTAGGTCTGCCTGCTGCTGCGTGCTCCTCACTCGACGCGCGCCCCACCCAATGCCCATTACGCACGCTGGCTCAAGCACCCCCCAGCTTGGCATGGCGGGTGAGACCCGCTGGGGCTGCTAATCGGCGGTATAGATTTGGTAGTGTTGGCGTGGCTTGTTACTAGATTGCAGATGAATTTTGTCCGTAGCGAAGTACGTTCTATATATGCATGGTACCCCGGGCTCCAACGAACGAAAGCTAGGATCAGCTAGCGTGCGACACGATTCCAGGTCTGCCTGAGACCCAGCCCAAACATCAGACAGGCAAGCGGACAAACAGCGTCAGCGGCCCGCCGCCTGCTTGCGAGCCATAAGCTACTGGCCGGCAACTGGCACGATGCATGCAATGGCCGGGCACATGCAATGGCCGGGCACAATGTGTTGCGCGTGTGTTTGCTGATACAGGTTGTCACATATGCGATGCTGGCGCCGGCGCAGCCGGAAGTTTGTACTGGTGTGGCCGGCGAGGGGGCACATTGTAATGACGAGATTCTCATTGGCCCTTCGGCGCGCTCGTGCGCAGCTGCAGACCGTGCCACTTCGAGATCTCGTCCGCCAGCACCTCGTTTACCAAACGGTGCTGCTTGACCACCGGAATCCCGCTGAACTCCGCGGACACAACCTTTATGGCAAACATCGAGCCGCAGCCGCCGCTGATGTCTTCCACAAACAGCTCTGTGGGCTTCAGCTTCGACTCGAGCAATGTGAAAATTTGGTTCTCGTACTCGCCAGCGGGGGGCTTCAGCGCGAAGAAGCGCCGCCCCAGTGGCCGCTGCGCACTTTTTGTGAGCGTCCTCAACATTTCTCCGAACAGCCGCCCTCGCCCGTAGAAATTGGTAGGCTTACTTAAATGCACCACCCACCATCGCGGCAGCCCCACCCTGGGCCGCCACCACACAAAGAGCGGCCGGTTCACATGAATAGCTGCAGTTTGTCCGGTCATTTTCTATACGTTCTGATTTGAATTTCTTGTTTGGTTTTGTCCAGGCATGGGTTGCGTGCGTTAAATTAGAACTACGGATATATAACTTACTCCGCGAGAAGGGCCTCGCGCTTCTCGAGAATGCGCTGCTGGCGGCGTTCGCGAGCAGCCTTGTTGCGGGTGCGGCGGGCCTCGGCCTCGTCCTTGAGGCTCTTCTCACGCTGGGCCTGGGCCTTGGCCTTGATGATGTGCTCGATCACGGCACGCTTGTGCTTGAAGGTGTTACCCTTGGCCTCCTGGTAGAGGCCGTGGTACAGGTGCTTGTCGATCTTGCCCTGCTCACGGTACTTCCTGAGCACGCGGCGGAGGACGCGCTGGCGACGCATCCACAGGACCTGCTGGGGCATACGAGCGTCGGCAGTACCCTTGCGCTTACCGTAGCCAGTGTGACGGCCGTTGCGGCGGGCCTCGTGGAAGGCCCGAGTGCGCCCCCGCGAGTGGCCCTGCACGGGCTTCGCAATGATGATGCCGTTCTTCGCCAGCTTGCGGATCTCCACGCGGGAGTTCGCAAGGCCGACCTGGGACGACTCGTTGGGGTCCAGCCAGATCTTGTTCTTGCCCACGCCGAGAACGTCGGCCGCGAGGCGCTTCTGCAGTCTGAGGTTCGGCATTTGCTCAAGTAGGTGAAAAGTTAAGGGAGAAAGAGGTTTTCTTATGAACCCTATGTCAGTAAGCAGCGGCCCGCTCACGCCTGCAGTCACCCAGCAGCCTGGGGCACGAATCTCCCAGCGTTCCTTGCCCCCATTCTGCTTAACGCCGTCACTTTGTCACGTGTATCCCATCCGATCCGTGTGGTACTGCCGTTATGACGTGTTATGTGATTATGTATTATGTCACAGCCCTACGCCCCTGGTAGGCCTCGCGGTGTTCAGGCGCTGGTGGTGCTGGCTAGTAACGGTGGTGATGGGTGTCGTTGGGTGCTGGCGGGCTGGTCAAGGGTGGTGGTGGGAAGGGACGGGTGTACGCCGGCCGGTGGTGCTGGCTGCTGATATACGACTATTTAAAACAGATTGCTCAATTTCAATTCACATACCTTTTGAGGCCTTTGCTTGACTCGAGTCAAACGTTGGTGGCCACCTGTGCGCACCACGCCTCTCTCCCAGCCGTCGTTATTAGTACTTCTCTTAACCCTGAAAGTTGGATTTTCACAGCCATGGCAAAATCATTGAGGTCAAAGAAGATCCAGAAAAACAAGACCATCAAACGTCAAACGACGTTCGGTGATGTAGCTGCCGCCCGTGAGCGCCGTATTGCAGAGAAGCTTCACAATGCCGCCTACGAAACCATTGTAGAAAATCAGGAGCAGGGCAAGTCCGAGGCCGCCAGTGCCGGCGCCGCTCAGGATGATGCTGGCATGGAACTCGAGCCCGAGCCTGCTGCGGTGGCAAAGCCCCGAATCACCGGCCTCGGTACCAATACCAACAAAAAGCGTCGGGAGGAGAGGAAGAAGAAGGCCAAGCGCGGATCGAAGCGTGCCCGGAAATAGCCGCTTTATCGGTGCCGGTATTTGTTGTGATTATTTATTTCTGTATTCTTTACAATTGATATGATCGTTCATGTTTCATATTCGACTCAATCCCTCTCTATAGCCGCTCATTGATCAGTCGTGGAGAGAAAAAAAAAGACGAGAGTCAAACAATACCCTTCATTCATGCAGTCGTACCATGTAATGCTTTCATGCATTCAGGCTCATGTAGTCACCCAGAGCGTAGCGCCTTCCCAGAAACGTTGGCCTGCTCCAAAGTGCGGGGGGGCGCTGTGCACGGCCCCATCCCCGCTGTCTCTGAGGCCGATGACAGATGCATCCGCGTGCCCTTCACACACAACCTTAATCCGTAGCCGACGGCGACATTGGTTCCAACCGGCTTCTCCTAGTACCGAAGACTCTGATGCCCCCCAGGACATCTACGGTCGCGTCCGGATTCGCTGCAATCCACGATTTGGACGACCTGAGCGAGAGCCGGTTCGATATGGACCAATTCAGCCTCCATACGCGGCATCCCAGCACGGGTGCCGAGGCGGCATACGACGGCCGCGCCGAGGCCGGCGCGAACTTAGACGACGAGGAAGCCGACGAAGGCAAAAAAATCAAGGTAATATGGGGTGTGCCGGTCCGTGCAGTCATGTACGTACTTTTGTGGTACTGCTTCAGCATCAGCCTATCGGTTTACAACAAGTTTATGTTTTCGTCTGAAGGCCTCGACTTCAGGTTTCCAATCATCATCACCTCAGTGCATCAGCTTGTACAGATCCTTTTGAGCCTTCTCGCGCTGTATGTGATAAAGACGCCCATCACCTCGGCGTCATTCAGCGAGCGTATCCGGGTAATCCCGGCCTCCATGGCGAGTGCGGCAGACATCGGGCTCGGCAACACAAGCCTGATTATCGTGACGCTGAGCTTCTACACCATGATAAAGTCCAGCGCGCTCGGGTTTGTGCTGCTCTTCAGCATCCTGTTCCGGCTCGAGACTCCGAGCTGGCAACTCGGGATGAACATAGGCGTCATGACCATCGGTGTGTTTATGATGGTCGCTGGCGAGACCGAGTTCAACCTCCCCGGGTTGCTGCTGGTTCTCGGTGCCGCGTGCGCCTCGGGGCTCCGATGGGCTCTCGTTAAAATTCTCTTGAACGGTGGCAGCGCGCGGCCGCAGGCCGCCGCGAAAAACAAGGTGCACCCGCTGCAAACCATTCTTGCCATTTCCCCGGGCATGTTCGTGATTCTGGCGGTCCTGGGTGGGATTGTGGAGGGCTACAAGTCCTTTTTGACCGCTGATATGTGGTCCCAGCGGTCGATTCTCCTTGGCATTATCTACCTGCTGCTCCCTGGCGTCCTAGCATTCTGCATGACATGGAGCGAATTCGAGCTGCTCAACGTCACAGGCCCGCTGTCGCTAGCGATTGCGGGAATTTGTAAAGAGGTGGCAACCATCCTGGTTGCTATGGTGACCTTCCGCGACAAGCTCTCTGTTGTGAATTGTATTGGCGTGGTAGTTACAATTGGCGCAATAGCGATGTATCACATCTTTCGGCCGAAACCTTAACACGTTATCCTGCTTTCTAGCCTCCTCTCCTCTGTCTGCCCATCATCAGACTCGGCATGTGATGCTACATATTTTTATTTATTTATTAGAAGGTCTTACTGCAATAAACTTCTCAAACGCCACGACTCACCTCAAAGTCGAGCGGCGTGCGTTCTGGACTGCATGGGCCACCACCGCACCCACCGAATCTGCCCAAACACACCATCCCTCGGCTCTTTCGGGCTGCAGCTTGCACTGGTGGTGGCTGTGCGGCAACAGAGCTCGAGCCACACTTATCTCCGGCACGTGACGTCGTAGATTGTGGTCTCAAACGCACGCAATTACGTGACGGACACCTGACATGTTGTCGTTATCTAGCCAGGTAAGGGGTAAAGGCGCCCATCTCGGCCGAGTCACGTCATGGCGGCCACCGCCAATACTGACGCTAATTCTAGTCATTTTACCGTGGTAAAAGTCTTAAATAACCCTCTTAAATAACCTCGGACCGCCAAATCTTAGGCCACAAGTCTATATTTCGCATCGAACCCCTCGCGCTCTCGCTTAACCCGGGGTACCTGACAGTAATCGGTGCGCAGTCCGCAGCGACCCCCTCTTTCGATAGCCATTGTTGGTGATCTCAAGTCAGCTGATAGGGTACGGGGTCTACGACTATCAATCATCTTCTCGATTTTCGATCCCCCCAGCTCCGCCGTCTCCTCCCAAGGTGCCTGAAAAATCGTAGTGTTTGGTTTGTGATTTTTGGAGCCGCCCTTCCCAATGTCACCCGCCACATCTCACCATTGGGTGCTCAGTGGGTCCCTGACCGTCCCACTTTTCGCGGCGATGGGCGTACTGCTCGCCGTAGTGCTGGGCTTTCGAAGGATCCGTAAGGACCCCGAATTGAAGACCAGTGGTCCCGCTAAGGTGCAATTTCCCCGCAAGAGGGCGTTTCTTGTCGAGAAGTCCAGCGTCCACGGCTGTGCTCATCCGTGTGCCACTGGACCGCTGTTCCAGTTCGACACTCAGGAGACGCACGAGAGCCTCGAGAGCCTCGACTCCGCGCCCCTCTACAAGTCCAGCGACGCTATGAATGGCGCGGATCGGGTTGCGCTGTTCGTTCCAGAGTATGAGTACTCGTTTGAGGAGCAAGGCGTGCCACGAAGCAACATGTTTGCCCCGCCCGAAGACCCGGCATTATTTGCTTGGCGGCGCAACTTGGAGGAGCAAGCGCTGGTCCAGGAGCATCATCAGCAGCCCCAATATTTCGCTCCCTTCGAGCCCGAGCCGTTCCCGCTCGCCGCGAATGGAGTCATGATGCACCCGTACAACTTCGGGGCAGACGGCGTTGACGACGACTCGGATTCCGGGGCCTCCCTTCCCTCGCATACCGTGGAGTCTTTGGTTAGCACTATGAACATCATGCCCGTAGATGCTGTGCAGAACGGATTCCAGCTGCATGATGATGAGAGTCTACCATTGGACCCCCTCAGCAACAATGTTGATCTCGACGATATCATCATGCCGTTCGACAAGCCCATGGACCCGCTCGACTCAAGCTATGAGCTGCGCCCAGCACGCAGCCTCCTTTCAGAAGGGCTTCGGGGCATGCCGTCCGATCAGCACCAACATGATTTGCACGACCAGCACCACGCGCACGCGCACCAGCACGCGCACCAGCACCATCACCAGGACGCTCACTTGAGCCCGGAGTATGCTATCGACCCCAACCACCTGTCGTTTGAGCAGCATATTCAACCATCTGCTTCAAACTCTCAGTACTCTGTGTCTAAGTTGAGTGATACGGAGAAGGAGTTTGGCGAGAGTATCGGCTTCGCGCACCTGAACTCACCCGGCTCGGAGCACTATTCTCCCTCCCACCTGGGGTTGAGCGATGGCTCAGAGCACCTGGCAGGTTCTATCTCAGGAAGCATGCGCAGGAAGTTGCCGTCGTCTATGAGCTCTGGAGTCACGAAAGACCGAAGCTCGGGCCGCAAGAAAGCGTACTTGCTCTCTGAGGGAAGAGACGCAGAGTTCCCGGTGCTCGCCGCATCGACTCCCAGCTTCCATTCTGACTCACTCGGTGGCTCGGCAAGCCCTGGGCACCTGTCGCCGGCTGGTGAGTTTGAGCATCATCACAGCACCGAGGAGTACTCGCCCATGTCGTCGACGTTGTCGAAATCCCCAAAGCTCCCCAAGTCTCCGAAAGAGAGCGATTTTGTAGTTATCGGAGAAGACGGCACGGCGCGGTACCGATGCCCTCACTGCGACACCACGTTCAGAATACGCGGGTACTTGACCAGGCACATCAAGAAACACGCAGATGTGATGATGTACAACTGCCCGTTCTACAACCCGGATGACGAGCACCGCTGTCACGCAACCGGCGGGTTTTCGCGACGTGACACGTACAAAACACACCTAAAGGCGCGCCATTTCCACTACCCTCGGGGTACCGGCCGCAAAGACAGGTTCCGGATGCCCGGAACCTGCTCCGGATGCGGCGAAGAATTCAGTAATAACGAGGAATGGGTGGAGACCCATATTCAGACAGGCAAGTGCCAGGGCAATATCTCCCATCCGTTCAGCGGCAGTCTTGAAGGCGACAAGCCCAGCGACAAGCCTGACGACCTTTTGAGGCCCAGCGCGTCTCCTATGTCGGATTCTGGAACTGACCTCGCGGACAGTTACCTCCCTTTTGATGATTTTCGCAGAGGTAGCGTCCTTGTGAGCCATGTGCAGTAGTCAAAAAGTATTGTGGTCTTCGACATGTTAATGAGCCTCCACGACTTTCCATCATACAAATTCACTACTTATTTATACTTTACCGCTTCACTTATTTTTATCTCTCATTATTTATGGCGCTAGCAAATACAGGATGCTGTTGTTGTTGTCGTTTTCGTGCAACGCAAGGAAAAGGACGAGCTACGGAAGGCAGTAGGCGGCTTCGAAGCGCGCTGGGATGCACCCTAACCGCGAAGGAGCCTGGGGCTTTTTAAGCAGAGGCCGCGACCCCAGCACAGTTTTTCTTCCTTGGCGAGATCAGAAGGACTGCATTCAAAGCTACGTTGGGAGCCTTTGTAGCTCCCCCTGCACGCTTTGGGGAAAGTCTCCGGTTGAGTTCCAAGCAGAAATGCATCTCTGTGTGGCAGAGATAGTTCAGTGTGCTTCGGCGCGTCGCTCTTTGTCTGTGTAACCAGCCTTCTTTGCGAAGGCGGTTGCTCAAAAGGCCTGCTCTCGGGCAGATTTCGCGTGAAATGGAGAGGTGGCTGTTCTTGTGACGGCTGAGCTTTGGTCTCTTAACGATGACAGCTTTGCCTGTTAAATGATAGACATGCAGAATCTTCTCACCCTGCGGTGAAGAAAACTCGATGGAGCTTACTTTTCGATCTCGCCCCTTTTTTCTCCTGTCTGCTGGCGGCTTAGGTCGGCTTTGTGTGGTCGAACATACCAGACAAGTTTTCATAATACAACGGTTGATGTGATGAGATCCTTTAATATAGAGTCAAGCTCAGAGGCCAAAAGGCCGTTGCTGATACTTAGGAAATTTCTGATCAACTCATTCATGGTGTACTAGGTAATAAGTATTCTGGGCGCACTTAAGTTGAGGAAGCGCTGCGCTGGCGGGCGATGATGCTCAGACATGCAACTCGGGCGCCGAGTGGATGTGTAAATATGCGCAAGATGTGTGTAGTATGAATATATAAGGAGACGAAATGGCGGAAAAAAAGCAGCGCGGTGGGCGCACACTCCACCAAACTTAGTTATACCTCTGTGATTGGGACTGTGTATTCGGGGACGAAGCCGACTGTGAGGTCGCCTGCGGCGGCTGAGTCGGCGACTGAGACTGGGACTGGGATTGCTGTTGCTGTCTGAGGTAGTCTTGTGGTGGAATCATGGCATCCTGCTGTTGTTTGAGAGCAAGAAGCGTTGCGGGGTCAAGATGCCCGAGCTGGCCAAGCTGGGCAAGCTGTTGATTGCTCAACTGGCCCTGGAGCTGGCTGGCAAGCTGCGCATTAAGGTGGCCGCCCATCTGGGCTGGCAGCCCCGGAAACCCCTGGAAGCCACCATACTGAGGGCTCATCACCTCGTAGCCAGAGTTTGCGAGCTGCTGCAGGTGGGGCGGAAGGCCCGAAACTGCCATCGCCTGGGCTGCCTGTGCGGACTGCATCACCTGGGCTGCTTGGGCAGCGGCCAAGCCTTTGGGCGACTGGTTTCCGTTTTGGCGCCCGCCAACTGCCTGGGCCGCCTGAGCTGCCTGGACCTCAGCAGCCTGAGCCTGCGCTTGTGTGTGGGCGGCCTGTGCCTGAGCAGCCTGCGCCTGCGCCTGGGCTGCGGCCTGCACCTGAGCGTGGTGGGCGGCCATGTTCGAGTCGGGGGTGGGAGCCGAGGACGGCGGGGTGGAACCCCCAGCCTCGCCCGGCTCCTGACCGAGGGCACCGTCCTCCATATCAACCGGGGTATCCGGTGCATTAAGACACGCCTGAATAAGATTCTTTCCCTCGCTCTGGGTGACGAGTGGCTGAAGCTTCGGCGTCGTGAACGTATACACGAGCCCGGTCTCTGATACCACAAGCAGGAGGATTTGAGTTCCAGTGAGCACCGAGAGCTCCCACGCCTTCTTCATGATGCCGTGCTTGCGCTTCGAAAATGTGATGTGTCGGCGCGCCTTGTTCTGAATGAACTTAATCTCAATTTTGCGGCGCTCGCGCGGGGTCTTGTTTCCACCGGCTCCCCGCTTCTCGTCCTCGTCCTCATCGTAGACATCCCCGTCGGCATCTCCAGAGATTTCTTCCCCCTCTGGCTCGTCCTCGGCATACTGGTCCGAGCCATCGCGCTCGTGCTCCTGGTCCCCATCAGAGTCGCCATCATGACTGTTTCGGGCCTTTTCGTAGGCTCCCATTGCCCGGCCTCCGCTCACTTTCGCCTTAACTGCCGGCATTGTGCACTGCCGAAAATGGTTAGCGGTATACCTGGTTAGAACAACACACAAACAACGAAAACACTCTGCTGAGTAACTGGGCACGGGCGTTCCTGGGTTGGGGTTCGCTATACTTAATATGGCCTTGATTTGACCGAAGTCGTAACTCGGGCATCGGCTCCGCGCTGTGCCGCTATCTACATCCCTGGATAGGCAAGAGTGAGCTAGTACGCATCCCTTTTGTAAACATATTGATATGAATTACCTTAGCGGGTGGATTATGCTGTCAGCGTGACGCAAAGCGTCTCCTCGGGGGCCAATTGCGAGTCAGCCCCTTTACCATACGCGGGTCGCAATTCGTCATAGGCGGGGTGCGCAGTTGGTTTATAGATCTTGATGTACAAAAGCTACTTAGTTCAGACTCACAATGAAAGCGTAAATACCCCTATGCGCATTTGAATTAGCTTGCGGCTTCATCAATGCTCCAGGCTTTGAGGCCGTGCTCAATACGTCACCCCCGCCCAATAGGCCCTCTTGCTCGATAGGGGAGAGGCCCGACGATGAAATGGGCAGGCATACCAGGTCTTGATGACATAAGCTCCTCATTTCTTCATGCATGTGTGCCCCCTCGTTCAGGAGCCCGCCCGCTAGATAGAGAGCGGCAAGGTCGGGGCTAGCTGGCCATTGGAAAGAAGCCTGTTAACTTCCATGGTACTAAATAGCTTGCTTGGAGGATCTTTGAGAGGTACCTACGCGCGAAGTGAACTCGTGGCGCCTTCCATCTGCGACTTCTTTCCCAATGGGGCGGCGGTGGGGTACATCAACAAGATCATTGTGGGTTGGGGTTATCCTGACAACTAAGGCCGCTTGGTGTGTGATCATCACGGCAGGCGCAACGCAAGCGCACCACGTAGCAGGTCTCCGCCATATTAAGGCTGAAGTCCCAACCTTAATAACTGTGACCCTACCTGGATGGTCGCTCACGCCTGAAGTATATGTACAAACCATGTAATCGCGCGCGGTATACGCGTCCCACATGCCTTATGCTGCATGGAGCATCACCGAATCTCCAATTGTCATAAACGAGCACCAAATCTGTTATGGGGATGTTTGTTTACATGTATTATGTAATGCAGCTGTGATGCGTGCAGGCTATAACACCCGCACTTCCTTCCAACTTCCCCCTTCGGCTTTTTTAGTGTAAAAGCAATTGAGATGAGTCCATCAACGCTGAAAAAGGCAGATCTTGTGGAGATGGCCACCGACCTTGGCCTCTCTTTCGCCGTGACATCTCGCAAAGGTGAAATTGAGTCGCTAATCAGAGACCATCTGCTGAGCCATCGTGAGGACATCAGTCGCGACAAGCGGTTCCGGTTGTTTTCGGTCCCTGTGCGCGGCGCAGCCGCCAAGAGCTCTGCCCTCGATGCTGCAGGTGCCGATAAGGCGGCGCCTTCCGGCGGTGACTCCGAGAGCGAGTCCAGCGGCCTGGAATCGGAGGAGGTGAAGCTTGGCGCGGTGCGCAAGCGCGTGGATGCTGGCATTGCTCACGTGAAGGAAACGTTCAGCGCGTACCAGGCGAAGACGACGGGTGCCATCAGCGGCGGGTTCTCGAGCCTCCAGCATTCGGTTTCCACGGTTGCCACCGTGAACGTGTTCTTGATCTTGACCGAGTATGCCTATATTTCTTACTCCGCAGTTCCAGCGGTTTATTTCAAGAACTGGCAAATCTTTGGTTACGACACGTACAGCTTTCTGAAGCGCGATATCGCCTCCTTCACAATCGCGCTACTAATTTTGCCGCTTCTGCTCACATTCCTTGTGAACTTCACGAAGATGGACTCAATCAGGCGCAAGAAGCATGTCTACGTGGTGGATCCGATCTTGTTCGGCATCATCCGCTTCTACATTGCCACGTTCCTGTTCGTTACGAACCTATATGAGCTGAGGCGCTACTCAGTTCTTGCTGCCGCCGCAGGCATCTCCTCAGCGCTGGTCGGAATATATGCTTCGCTGCTGCAGACTTCTTAGGCGCAAAGCGGCGCGGCCTCTCTCCTGACCTCAATTCTCTTGTTATATTATCTATGCTAATTCCCTAGTTTTGTCCCAATGAACCTATGCAACGTCTGAAGCGGCGCTGACCGCCTCAGGTGCACGCAGTTGTATGGCCGCTGGAGAGCTGGATCTAGAGCACGTAAATGCCGAAGCACCGGAGCACCGGAACAACTGTACTCACTGTCCTGGGACAACGTACCGAACAGTATTGTCGGCTACGAGGTGCACCGTCGCAGGCCGCTGGTGTGTGATTGGGTGGTGAAGCGCTATCGGGAATTAAAGCTTTATTTTTACGGTGGTTCTTTCAAACATTGTTATATACTTATTTAGGGGCCTCCTTGTAAGAGACAGCAGCCTCCTCGCCCATGGCAGTAACAATGGTGACCATCAGAACCTTGCCCTCGTCGAACTCAGACTGCAGCTTCTCGCCAAGCTCGCCCTCGGGGACCTTAACATCGTCCTTGGTGTTGCCCTCAGAGGTCATCAGAGACAGGAAGCCGTCGTCGATGTCGATAAGCTCGAACTCAGTGCGGGTGACGTTGGGGACATCCATGTTGTGGGTGGAGGGAGACAGATCCTCGAGCTTCTTGCCCGTGAAAATGTCAATGGCGACAAGGTGGACCTTAGCGTGACCGTGCTTGCCCGTCTTCGAGGTGGACATGTCGACGATCTTGCAGGGACGTCCCTTGATCACGACGTGGCCGTTCTTGCGCAGAGCAGAGCACTGCATCGGGAACGTGGCGGAAGCGCCGGCGTTAGCGGTCTCGAATGTGTGGTCCTCGTCAGCCATATTGTACGATACGATGTGTTGCACAAGAGGAAGGGTTGTAAAGACCACTTAATTAGGGTGGGGGTGTGAAGTTTTTTTTCTTGAGTGGTGCGTGCCCTATTATGTAATAGTATTCTGCCATCAGAACGCATTGAATTTGGCAACGATGAGGTTGCTGGAAATAAAACGCATATGAGAGGCTGTTTCTGATGACTAGGACGGGCCTGGATCCCTGGATGTTATATAGCAATAGCATTCTTGCTTCATGCTCCTGCGCGGTCATATTGCGCTCCTGGAATGCGCTACATAGAATACTATCGATTATGTTCAGACACCAATGTTAGAGGGTTGATATATGAAAGAGGTCTCGACTAAAGTAGCGCTTCCCCCCAGGCCCGCGTATTTTCGCGGGTTGCAGCTCAGCACGCTTCATGCAGTACATAATTTGAACAGTTGTACATTCGCTAGTACAGTTCCGGGGTCAAGAGGTACGTACATATGGGCCTGATGCGCATGCAAATACAATGATGCATATTACGCACGGGCAAGGCAACGCCAGCGCCTTTGCTTCGTCTTCCCGTTCTGTTCCCGGTGGAGGGCGCTTTATCGCTTGATCGCTTGATCGCCTGATATTTATTATAGCTCGCTTATCTGTTTAGTCCCAAAGCCATCCGATAGCAGCAGACCCATTTGTACTGATTCTGAGATCAAAAGTGGCATGACCAGCATCGGGAGCATAGATAAGTCAATCTAGAGACTAATCCATGGTGTAGCCTGTTTATCGAACATTTATTAGAGCTATCCAAATATTCTTCACAACCTGTATTGGCGTCCACCGCTTATTTGCCCCCTGTCGTCGCGCATTCGGCCGGAATAATGTAAATGTCCGCGGGGTTGGCGGTGGTGGGACAGTGGGACAGGATCAATGGGTATGCGTATAAATAAGCATACGCACAGACACCCAAACAAACCAAGGTTCCCAGGATGGATTTGAGCGAGCGATTAGCGTCAGTATACTTCAGTCCGGAGAGCCAAACTGCTGTTTCGAGCTCTAAGAGTCGGCTACAGTCGACTCCTATTGATAGGATTGCGGAATTCAGGCAAAACATGCCAACCAGCGGCATCACGCTGTTTTCGCACCGATCGGCCCCAAACGGGTTCAAAGTAGCGGTGGTCCTCAGCGAGCTGGGCATCGAGTACCGCACAATCTACATAGACATGAGCAAGCACGAGGAGCGGTCGCCGAGCTATGTCGAATTGAATCCCAATGCGCGCGTCCCCACAATCGTGGATCATGATAACGGCAACTTCGCTCTTTGGGAGAGCGGTGCGATACTACAGTACCTGTGCAATCGCCCGCAAACAATCAATGCGGCTGGTGCCTTTGCGCGGCAGCTGCTAGGTGGTGATAACATTCAGCAACAGGCTGAAGTGAGTGCTTGGCTGTACTTCCAGGCCAGTGGGCACGCGCCAATTATAGGCCACGCGCTGCAGTTTCGTTTTGTGGATGCGAACGTGCCGAGCAACGGCATTTCTGTCGTGGCCGAGCGGTTTGTTGCTGAGGCTCGCCGGGTTTGCAGCGTGCTCGAGGTCACCCTTGCCGAGAGACGAGAGCAACTGTCAGAGGAAATGTCAGACGATGTGGAAGAGTTCTTGCAGAGACCCGTATGGCTTGTTGGCGACGACGTGACTCTGGCGGATCTCTCGTTTGTGCCATGGAATCAAGTGCTGGACAAGCTAGGCATCGACCTGAAGAGTGATTTCCCTGAGGTATATAACTGGACTCAAGCCTTGCTTCAACGGCCTCATGTTGTATCAGCGCTCGGAGCGAGGTAGTGGACCCGCGGTCAAAGCGTAAGAGGTAATCGGCGGCTGGCCACTCCTGGTCCACCGCTCTAATAATAGGTGTAAAGATTTAACAGTCAAAATCGAATAAAATTGGATTCTCACTACAAAGATTCAGGGCAGATAGCAGAATGGAAGCTGAGTATCAGCGGGAAATTTGTATTCTAGGTCCCTCGTGGGTTTCGTCGCGGCCGTGCCACCACCAAGCTCATCCAACAAGGCTACACACTAAAGCGCTCCTCAAACGCAGTTATATAGGTTACGACTACAATACCAACATTATATGCCATAGCTCCAAATCCTGTACATAAACGGTGTCCACTCAACTCGAGGCAGCACTTGAAAAACAAATGGCTGGCTGACGCCATTTCGAAGCCAAAATCGACAATTTCGCCTGGGCTAGCGCGACTCCGCCCGCCTGCAATGAATCTCACTGGGCGGTGAGTCAGCGCGTCATGCACTCTACGCGTATACCCTCATCACCACATGCAATGGAGACGGGAATAGCTCAAGATACCGACCCGGAACCGGTCAACCACATAGACCTGCAGCCTCGGATGGACGACCGAATAGCAGCGGAGACACCAGACTGGCCTCGGCTTTTTCAATTACCGAGGACCAGCCGTTGGAGAGTCAAACTGTGCCGCCTCGACAACGAATCATGGCAAGCGCATGGCTTTGGCGAGCTGTGGTGCGAACGCAACGAAGCCACGCGCGAAACGTGGATGCTCATCCAAGATGAAAGCCCGTCGCACGATATTATATTGCGATGTCGAATTAGGGTGCCCTTATCATTTCGAAAACAAGAAACTCTCCTCTTCTGCGCCGGCCCCGAGCGCAATCTCCTCACCGTTGGCTCCCAAGGCAAAGCGGAGCCCGAGCCGCTTAGCGATAGGCCCATTCGACTGGCCATTGGCTTCCAAGATGCCACTGGGTGCGCTATAATCTCCGACTTCCTAGTGTTTGCGCTGAGCCACTGGGCCACAGGCGTGACGTTCACCGTCCAAGCTAGCGATGAAGGCTCCGATGAGGGAGAGACTGAGCTGCTGATCAAGCCGCTACAGCTTCCCTCGAGCCCCACCCGCGAAAACGCTGCTGATTCAGTCCAAATTATCTCGCAGCTGCTTAAGATTACACTAGGACGAGAATTTCTGGCAATTTATGTGGAGCAGACGGAATATCTAAGCGCGCTTCATGAATTATTTTTGAAAACAGAGCATGAGGCGGGGAGTAATCTAGGCGACAAAGAATTGCTAAGAAGCTGTATACGTACGTTCTGGGCGCTCTCAGACATTGTGAAACAGTTAGTTCTTCTAAGTGATGCCCTCGTCATCGATAGCATGGTAGGGACCGAGCAGTTTTCTCGGATCATTGGCATTTTGGAATATGACCGCTCGTTTGGGGGCCGAAGGGCAAACTTCCGCTACTACTATCGGAACCACACAGCCATGCAGAGAGTCACTGCGATCAAAGACAGGCCAGTGCTTGAGAGAATCCAGCGCACTTTTCGTCTTCAAATGCTCAAGGATATTCTCATCCGAAGCGCGGACGAATATCCGTTTCGCGTTCTTGGCACCATGATATATCTGAACCAGGTCGAGATACTTGATAGTCTCCAGCGGTCGGCAAGGTTCTGTGAAGACCTTTTTGGGGTTTTTGATGAGACAGCAGAGGAGTTGAACTGCGAAACTATCACGACCGAGAAAAATAACCTCCGCGAGCAAGCCGTGAGGTTCATCAACGAGGCGCTAAAGGTTTCTGGGAGCTTTCCCCAGCAGCAGGCTCAAGCTCTTTACGAAGTGCTAATGGACTACGGCCTATTTGAGGCCCTAAAATATGCGCTGGCGCCGCAGCGATCAACCGAAATTAAAACTATTGGGCTTGAATCGCTGGCTGTAATTCTTGGCTATGATACCGACTTGATGTCGTTGAACATGGACGCCACAATCGAGAGACTGACGGCATTGATCTGCGAGCCAAATGCTTCAGACGATGGTACCGGCACGGTGCGAGCCATGCAGATTCAGGCAGCGGACATGATCAAGAACCTGATGGAAGATAAGCCTGTTCTCACCAGCCACGGCTTTTTCGAGCTGGCCTCGAAGTATTTGGATCGCGGGGATCTCGCTCTATCGTCTGTAAGCATACAGCTCATCCTGGAGATTGTGTCGTTCGCATTCGTGAGGGTGCCAAGATACACGAGCGAGATGGTTGTCCGAAACCAGATCTGGACCACTCTTGTGTCCAGAAAACTCACCAAAAAGGAGAGCCGAGGGCTTTATGATACCGAAATCATTCTTTCACTGATTGATGCCGTGCGGGGTGCCTTACAACCAGTTACTGGTGAGGCCCGTGTACCGCTCATTGCGCAGGTTGACCATCTAGTGAGTTCAGGGTTAATTGACCAACTTATGGCAATGTTCATTGATCTCGGCAACTCGAACACTATGCTTCATTCAAGCTGCCTCAGTCTGCTGAGCACCATAAGCTCTAGTTTTGCTAAAGGAGAGCCGCAGCTGCTCACTGTCGTGCGATGTGTCACAAAGTTCAATATGGGGCCTGCGACCGATCTGGTGCCTGGCCTTCATCAGATAGTCGCGGTGATGAATGATGAAACACTGGATGAGAGCGGCGTTCCATCTCTTGAGCCTGGGGATGACCATGACGAGAATGAGAACAGAGATGAAGACAGAAATGAGGACATGGAGCACAGCCATAGTGAGTTTCACGACGAGGTGCAGGCCGAGGCGAGGCTTGATAGCGATGACACGAGGGTCGTTTTTGAGAATGGAAAGAATGATCACCACTTCGATCACACCGCCGGGCTAAAAGATGCCCTGACTGGATATGGAGCTAGCACATTCAGCAGGAGTTCATTGGGTGCGCGGGACCGCCCCTCGACTCGCAAGCGGCGCACCAGCACTGGCGCCCTCCAGACTACCGACAGCCCTGTGCGCAAATCGCAGCGGAGTGACGAAGCTTCCCATCTTGCCCAAGGTACCGCCGCCGCCGTTTCAGATCACAGCAGTCCTCTGCACGAGGATGGTAATTCACAAAATTCTAATAATTGATTCCCGCCTCTTGTCACACTGCCAATCCAGGAGCATTCTTGCGCGTGTAATTGACACACACTGGGGCGACCATCACATTTAGATCACTATTTATTTTTTGTATATCACCGCATATCACCCATCTCCCCCCGCTGGTGCCCATATAACAGTCAGGCTGGAGACGCGGTACGCGGGGATACTACCTACGATTAAAAGTGGCGCTAAACACCTCAGGGCTGCTGCTGCTGCCAACAAAGGCTAGAGACGCTGCTCAGGAAACGAGAAAGCGCATCAACCCCGCACCATGAGTCTATCTATGGGTCAGTCTCAGAAGAGACTTCTGGAATTACAGCGAGAAGGGGAGAATAAATGGTGTTTTGAGTGCCAGGCAGTGAACCCCCAATGGGCTAGCCCTAAGCATGGCATTTTCATTTGCCTGGAGTGTGCAGGCGTCCATCGCAGCCTGGGCGTCCACATCTCTTTTGTGAGGAGCATTACAATGGACCAGTTTAAAGTAGAGGAGCTGAAGCTGATGGAGATCGGGGGCAACGAGAAGGCGAGGCTGTATTTCGAGCAGAACGGGATCGACAAGTCGGTCTCGATCAAGGACAAGTACTACTCCACTGTGGCTGAGGATTACCGCGAGAAGCTTTCTGCGGAGGTCAAGGGCGAGCCGTGGACGCGCCGCGACCGCCCCGTTCACATCCCGCACTCCGAAGAGTCCGACATGGCGCCCAGCACGTCGGCCGCATCGGCGATAAAGCAGTTTCAGAGGCCCGGCACCGCCAGCGCCCAGGACCCCAGCCTTAATGAGCTCGCCAATGATGCCCTCAGCGCCCTCACAAGCGGCTGGGGCTGGTTCTCGCAGACAGTGACGCAGACGGTCAGCGACACGACAGAGAATTACATCCGGCCGGGGATGCGCCAGTTTGCCGAGAGTGACCTGGGGTCTAATGCTCGCAAGGCGATGGCCCAGTTCGGCAAGCGCGCTAAGGAGGCCGGAGCATATGGCGCGGAGCAGTTTAACCAGGCAATTGAGACTCTCGGGGCGGAAGACGAGCGCCGGCAGGACTCAGAGTACGCGCAGCTCTTCGACGGCTGGAAACCCCGCGACCGCGTCGGCGACCGTGTGGAATCTGCAGAGGCAGCCGCAGAAAACGAGGGCTCCGGGGCTAGTGAGAGCACCGAGACCCATGCTGAGGCAGGGACCAGCACGGGCACAGTGCCCCACGCGATTTTAGAGCCTAGTGCTGAGACGAAGACAGCTACTGAGACAGGGCCCAGTGCTGAAGCAGCTAAAGAAACGAGCGCCAAGTCCAAGACCGCTTCACCTGATCCCGCTGCTGAGCCCAGCGCTTCCAAATCTAAGAAGAACGACTAGATATATATCTGAAGCATATGAATTTGAAATTTAAATGAGCCAATTGCTCTTCTTCGATTCTATGACTGGCACTGGCACTGTTGCTGCTGGTGCGTCTATCTAACACAGCTACACCCAAGCAGGGCTCGCTACACCCGTCAATAACAGTACCACGTAGGAAAATCACGCGAGACATCGAGTGGAAAACGCGCGGCTTCCACGCGTCTCGGCTTGTTTGTCAACATCCTGAGCTAGTGGATCGGAGCGGCGAATTAGCAAATGGTGTTCAGCGATCGCAAATTCATTGTGGTCCGCACCCGCGACGAAACACCTGCTAAGTATGATGCGCTGGAATCACTCATCACGGCGCACGGAGGCGAGATAGTTCACTGGGATGAACGGACGGACCTCGACGTCTCTCCAAAGCTCATCATTATCTCACGATCAGTTGAATACGATAGGGCAGAGGAGATGAGGCGATTGATGGTCCCGACCGTTGTGAGCGCGTGGGTGCATGCGTGCGTGAAAGAAGGGAAACTGGTTCCAATGCGGCCGTACTCTCCGGATCCGCGCAATTTCATGCGCGACGTCATGGCATGCTTCTCAGGCTTGAGTCCGGGTGACACTGATGTGTTCAAGGCAGGAATTCGCGCTAGTGGTGGCGATTTCACGGAGCAGGTAACTCGATACAGTTCACATGTTGTGGCAAGCACGCTTGATACAGAGGCGTGCCAGCTCGTGCTCCAAAGCCGTAAAAACAACCCGGACTTGCATATAAAGCTCGTGCGACCGGAGTGGATTGACGATTGTATGAAGCTTTGTTGCAAAGTCGATGACTCCCCGTACTTGCTTGACCGTCCGAGCACCAAAAGTGACAGCGACTCTTTGCTGGACTTCGTTACCCAAGATCTCACTGGGACGTTTCCAGTTACAGACACACCGAGACTGGCTGTTCAGCAATCAGTTCGAGAGTCACTGGGGTCTAATATCCTGGACGGAAGAAGACTGTTTTTGGGTGGTGACCTCAGTCTTAGCGACAAGGTTGAAAAAACCGTGAAGTACTTGATAGAAACGAACGGGGGCTATGTCGAGTCTAATCTTGACAGTGCTCACATATACCTGGGCAAATGGCGCGAGGGGGAGGAATACCTCAGCGCCAGCAAACAAAAAGGCATCATCATTGGCAACATTACCTGGCTCTACTGGATTATGATTCACCAGAAGTTTGAGCTCCCCACGCGGCATCTACTTCATTACCCCGAGGTGAAAGACGGTATGCAAAGCATGCACGGGCTTGTTATCGGAATATCCAACTACACTGGCGATGCGCGGGCGTACCTGCAGTCGCTCATCATCTCTCTGGGGGCCAAATATACCGGTAAACTAGCCGAGCGACATACAACTCATCTAATAACGGCATATGAGTCCGGCGCCAAGTTCAGCGCTGCCAAGAAGTGGGGCATTCCGGTGGTCAATCATTTGTGGCTTGAGGAGACGTATGCCAACTGGAGTCGCCAGGACGAGAGTCAGCGGCGGTTTACCTACTTCCCCAAGAAGATCGCTATGTCTACACTCATTGGCCAGAAGCAGCTGATTCCGGCGGTGCTTAAGATGTTTAGCAAGCCCGAAGAGCTTCTTCGAGTCGAGAGAGAGCCGCGATTGAAACGACAGGCTAAGCAGAAGGCAGATGACTGGCTTCACGATGCGATGATTGTAGAAAGCGAGTATTTGAAGAAACTTAAAGATCGCCATGGAAAGCTGCCGCCCCTGGAAGCGGGATATGAAGACCAGCTAAAAAGGCCACGCTCGCCGAAATCTACCTCCGTGGAACCGATCTCGAGAAGCGTTTCAGGAGAGCCGCGTTCCCCAGAGCGCCCTGCTGAGCCGAACAATGTTCGCGCAACTGATTCAGAGAACACGCCGGACAAAGCTCCAGAGCACATTCGGAAAAAGCCGCGCCAATCATCAACGTCAGCGGCGCCTTCATCTCCCGGTCGCTCGAAAAAGCCGAAAAGCTTTGAAACCGAGAGGATACTGCCACGCGTCATATTCAGCGGCGTAGACGACCCTCCTAGTGCGAAAGATTGCCAGAGAATCGGTATCACCGCTGTGAAGACCGCCCCAGCGCGCATACTGGTTGCGCCTCGCATGCTGAAGACCCCTAAATTTCTGCAGTGCCTGGCCGACACAGAGGCGTTTGTGACCCCAGCCTGGGTGAGCGCGTCTAAGAGCATTGGGGCCTTGGTGCCGGTTGACGAGTACCAGCTGAAGGACGAGCAGCTGGAGAGAGCGCTCCTCAATCGCTCAAAGCTAGATGGGCGTGGTTTGCTCGAGGGAAAGACATTCCGGCTGCAATCTGCCCTTAAGGACAAACTTTCCGTTGCTCGCAGCCTGATCAAAGCACATTTGGGGCAGATAGCCACCCGGGGGAGTGCCAAAACGGGCGAAGTATTGACTGTGGGAAATTCCCCAGGCGAGATATCTTTTGACCAGCTTGTTACTGCAATTTACAATATGGACACATGCGAATTGATTCCGAGCGCAAGCTACGGAAGCGAGTAGTATCTCGCGCTGAACGTAAGAGGTTATAGCACGCACTTGGGTCGGCCGAGAGTCAGACTAGCTAAATTGTGCTAACCACACACTCACGCTCTGTATATTATGAAGCTTCATTATAACTTATTCACTTCTGCTCCATTATTGATCAAATAGACACCAAAGCTTAGGTACGCTAGTTATAGACTTACGATCGCGGAGAAATAGCTAATCATATCCGAGACCGACCAACCACCGAGCGTGGCTAAGCCTGGTAGGTCGAGGACGAGACGTCACCACCGTGGCCAGTCCAGTTAACGTGGATATCCTTGCCAGACGGGTACTCGTCGTCGGCCTGGGCGGGGTCGACACGGAAGGTGTGGGCGCCGAAGTAGTCACGCTGGGCCTGGATGAGGTTGGCGGGACCACGGGCAAGGCGCAGACCGTCGTAGAACGAGAGGGCGGAGGTGAAGCAGGGCGTCGCAATACCGTGGGTGATGCTGAGCGCGAGGATCTCACGCCACGAGGGCTGGGCCTTCTTGATGGCGTTGTTGAAGAAGGGGTAGAACAGCAGGTTCTCGAGCTCGGGGTCGTCGCGGAACGCGGCGGTGATGTCGGCCAGGAAGACCGAGCGGATGATGCAGCCACCGCGCCACATGAGACCGATGCCGGCGTTGTTGAACTTCCAGCCGTACTCCTGACCAGCAGCACGGATCAGCTGGAAACCCTGGACGTAGGAGATGATCTTCGAAGCGTAGAGGGCCTGCTCGACCTTGTCGATGAACGCCTCCTTGTCGCCGGTGAAGGCGGGGACGTCGCTGGGGCCGACAAGGATCTTCGACGCGCGCACACGCTCTTCCTTGAGCGAGGACAGGCAGCGGGCAAGCACGGCCTCAGACACCAGCGTCAGGGGGATGCCGATATCAAGGGCGGTGATGCCCGTCCACTTACCGGTACCCTTTTGGCCAGCAACATCGAGAATCTTGTCGACCAGCGATTCGCCCTTCTTGGTCTTGTAGGCGAGGACGTCGCGGGTGATCTCGATAAGGAACGAGTCCAGCACGCCCTTGTTCCACTTGTCGAAGATCTTCGAGATCTCGTCGTCGTCAAGCTTGAGGACGGTGCGGAGGATCGTGTAGGCCTCGCAGATGATCTGCATGTCACCGTACTCGATACCGTTGTGGACCATCTTGACGAAGTGACCGGAGCCGGCAGGTCCAATCCAGTCGCAGCAGGGCTCGCCATCAGACTTGGCAGCGACGTCCTGGAGGATGGACTTGAGGTGGGGCCACGCGCGCTCGTCACCACCGGGCATCAGCGAGGGGCCGTAGCGGGCGCCCTCCTCGCCACCGGAGACACCCATGCCGACGTAGAGAAGACCCTTGGCCTTGAGCTCATCGTAGCGGCAGTTGGTGTCGTTGAAGTTCGAGTTACCACCGTCGATGATGATGTCACCGGGCTCGAAGTGCTCGAGCAGCTGGGCAATGAAGTCGTCGACGGCAGAGCCGGCCTTGACGAGCATGATGACCCGCCGGGGGCGCTTCAGCTTGGCGGCAAGCTCCTTGACGGAGTGCGAGCCGTGGATGTTGGGGAAGGGCTTGGCCTCCTTCTCGAGGAAACGGTCGACCTTCGACGTGGTGCGGTTAAACGCAACCACATTGTAGCCGTGGTCGGCGATGTTCAGAACCAGGTTCTGACCCATAACGGCCAGGCCAATCAGGCCAATGTCACCAATAGCTTCAGACATGTTGTGTTGCTCGGAGTAGGAGATGCGAGACTATTCCTCTGTGGTGGGGCGCCCCGTATATATATTGGCGATCCAGGTGACGTGTTGCTTCGCGCTGCAGTCCAGCTTACAGATGCATTCGTCAGGCAATGTAGCCTATTGGGGGGAGTATGCCTAAGGGCTAGGTTAAGTAGCGTCGATATTGATTTCAAGTCTAGAGGGGTGCGCTGCACGCTAGGGCGGGTGCCAGGTACGCCAGCGCCCCAGCACGCGGCGGAGGCCGTTTTGCTCGGGCGCCCGCGACGGCGTCCGTAGTCCTGGCGAGCCGCTGCATACCATCGTCTTGTGGGGCGTCTGGCGCTGGCGCCGGTGATAACTTCTGGCCTCTAGCTCGCTGGGGGGTCCAGAAGCCCAGCGCAGCGGTTAAGATCTGCCCAGGCAGCCCAGGCAGCGCAACGCCAGCCGCGTTCCACCCTCCTTACCTGCCAGGGTTCGGTTACTGCGGCCCAACAACGGCGGATCATTGACGGCCCCCCAGATAATGGCTGGGAACCCTAACAGCCTTGTCACAGTGGCGCACGTTGCTAGCTTACTGCATTGCCAGCGCATGGCCGAAGTGCCACTGCAGCCAATCGTACGCAAAGCGAACGCTACGATAAACACAGCCCGGATGGCCGACGCAGGCACTGTTACTCTCTAACTACAACTCTGCCACTAGTATTATTTACATATCGACGGCACGGGCTACTGCTTCGCTTGCTTGCGGTCAAGCCGCTGCTTGGCGTGCTCAAGAGCAATAGCCATATCAGCAGAGCCACGCGAAAAGGTCTTGAGGTCGTAGTACGCTGGCGCCAGCTCGAGGAGCCACTCAGGCTTCACACACGTTACCGTGCGAATATAATTAGTTGTTGTTAGAACAAATTCGTGGTACAGCACGAAATCGTAGCCCCGCGGCGAGATCACCGTTGAGGGGTGGATCATCACCTCCTGGTTGTCCTTCACGGTTTGCAGCGCCTTTTTGGTGCCCTGGCGCTTGGCCACCTGCATGAAGAACCCCTTAATGAGCGCCTTCTTAATCCGGGACTCGAAGTGTTTGTGTGTCGGTGCCGTGCTGAGAAGCGCATGGCCCTGGCGTTGCATGATACTCGACAACTGGTTGCGCACCGAGCGGGCGCTGGTTAAAGACCGGAAGTTCAGATAGTACTCCCAGCACCACTTAGACGCTTGTTGCTTGTCGGCGTCGTACTCGGCAGTGAACGCGTTGTACACTTTAAGCAGCGTTATGTGGTCGCTCGACTCGTCGGCAAATGTCATTTTTGCATCGTCGGCCTCCCGCCGCGCATTGTGCGGACGCACAAACACCGACGGAACCGACAGCATCGCCACAATTGTGAGCAGCTCCTCGCTGCACTTGAGCTGGGCCGACGCAATCAGCGTGACCGCCAGCGAGGGGTCGAGCGGGATCAGCGAGCACTGGCGGCCGAGCTCGGTGAGGTTTCCATCGTTATCTATGCAGCCCAAATAGTTGAGCTCCTCCAGCGCCCGCATCATCGTCTCGGGCGCGGGCGGGTCTATGAAGTCGAAATGCACCAGATCATCTATGCCAAGCTTCTTCAGCTCCAGAATCGTGGCAGACAAGTTCACGCGTAGAATCTCAGGATAGCTTTGCTGAACCAGCTCGCTGCGGTATGCCTCCTGCGTGTAGAGGCGGAAGCACTTCCCAGGCCGCGTACGACCGGCACGACCGGCGCGCTGCTGGGCCGAAGCCTTCGAGATTGGCGACACTAGCAGCGACTCTACGCGAATGCGCGGGTTGTACACTTTCTGCTTCGAAAACCCGGGGTCAATGACATATACAATGCCGTCTATGGTGAGCGACGTCTCGGCAATATTCGTGCTCACAACCACCTTGCGGCCGCCCTTGGGGGCCTGTTTGAAGATCTGCTGTTGCTGCTGCGGGGGGAGCGAGCCATACAGAGGATAGACAGCCAGTTCTCCAACCCCCGGCCGCTCGCGCCGGAGCTGGTCAGCCTCTAGGCTAATTTTTCGGCATGCATCCTCGATCTCCTCCTCACCAGTCAAAAATACAAGAATGTCGCCGCTGTCCGCGGGCTCCGACCCATGAATCTGCAGAACCGTACGCACCGCTGACACGAGGTAATCTTCTTGGTAGTCCGGCGTATAGAAGATCTCGACCGGATGCGTGCGGCCCGGCACGGCTAGCAGCGGGGCACCGCCAAAATACGATTGGAACTTCTCAGCGTCGAGAGTTGCAGACATAACAATAACCTTTAATGAGGGCCGGCGGGCGCATATCAGCTTGAGCAGGCCCATCAAGATATCTGTAGCCAGCGTACGCTCGTGTGCCTCATCGAGCATAATGCATGAGTATCGCGAAAGTTCTGGATCAGACATCGCCTCGCGCAGCAGCATACCATCCGTCATGTAGCGCAGCTTCGTCGCGTCACTAACCCGCACGTCGAAACGAACTGAGTACCCGACTTCCGCTCCCAAAGAAACATCCATTTCCGTGGCTACACGCTCCGCAACGCTCATAGCGGCTACACGGCGCGGCTGCGTACATGCAATCTGACTCTCAGTGTTACCTCTCGCCAGCTCGTCCATAGCAACAAACTGGGGGATTTGAGTTGTCTTACCGCTTCCTGTCTCACCTACAAACACCATGATCTGGTTGTTGTGGTACATCTTCAAGAATTCCTTACGCTGCGTGTACACCGGCAGCCCCCGCCGCACCTTCAGAATGTCTGAGTACCGTTTGGAGAACTCTTTGCCGGTCCAGGGGTTACTAGTTCCATCTTCAAGTCGAATTGCGTCCTCCATCGCAGCCTTCGTCTTGATTTTTTCTGTCTTTTGCTTCTTCTGCGATGGCTCCATTGTGAAGACTGAAAAAGTCAGCTTCAAATCCAGAAAAAATTAGGTAAGGCGTCTTCGATCTTAGATGGAGCAGCCACTTGCATGGTGGTGAATTTGTGCGATGATCGCAATGTATGGTGGCACCAGGGACGGTAACAGATATAGATTCATTAGAGACTGCTGCATTAAATCCGCTCATTGCATTAAGTATAACCAATTGTGGATCATCTTTGCATATGGCTTGATGCCTTGATATCCTCTACCAGTCACCAACAAATACGCAGAGATAAGGATTTCATTGAAACGCTTTAGACAATTAAATGCCAGTCGACACACGGCTCGTCCCTGTTCTAATGAGCCACTCATGAACGGCCTCAACAGAAAGCCATCCTCTCCCGCCTACCACTCTGTCATTACGTACGCGAGGACTCCACCACGCCGCTGCTGGTGAATCAATGATTCGATCTGCGGGGAGACGTGCGGTTCGCGTCCAAGCCGGCACCAGGCGTAGCTACTCTTCGCCGAACAAGAAGGAGCGAGACGAAATGGAAGCTTCTCGCGTGCCGACGTCGCAGTTCGAACGTATGTATCACTATGGGCAATTAGCTACCAGCCTAGGCCTGGGAGTGCTCAGTGAGGGAATCAAACGACTTGGAAGTAACGGCAGTGACGGGAGCCTGTTTCTGAGCAAAGGGAACCTCGACCGCATGGTCCGCAAATTGAGTAGGATGCGCGGTGCTGCCCTGAAAATTGGGCAGCTCATCTCGTTCCAGGACGAGCGGATTATCCCTAAAGAAATACAGGAAATGCTGTCTAGGTTGCAGAGCCGCGCAAACTATATGCCTCCGAAGCAATTTCAAAAAGTCATGTCCTCCTCGCTTGGATCTGACTGGCGCGGCCTGTTCACCGAGTTCGAGGACCGGCCGTTCGCCGCGGCATCGATTGGCCAGGTCCATCGCGCCATGATCGGCGATCAAAAAGTGGCGGTGAAGGTCCAGTTTCCCGGCGTCGCGGACAGCATTGACTCTGATCTCAGCACGTTATCCCTGTTGCTATTGGGGTCTCGGCTTCTACCTGAAGGGATGTTCTTAGACAAGACCATTGAAAATGCGCGGACAGAGCTTGCCTGGGAATGCGACTACGTCAGGGAGGCTAACTGCGCTATCAAGTATAACGAGCTGCTGCTAAAGGACCCCGTGCATGACAGTTACAAAGTTCCGAAAGTGTTCACTGAACAGAGCACCAACCGCGTCTTGACCATGGAGTTTCTAGAAGGACACGAGATCACCAAGCTTCCAGCAGAACTTCAGACCCAGAAAGTCCACAACGATATTGCCACCCGGATCATGAGGCTTTGCTTGACCGAGATTGCCAGGTTCCGCTTCATGCAAACAGACCCGAACTGGGCGAACTTCTTACTGAACCGGTCCACTAACCAGCTTGAGCTTTTGGACTTCGGCGCCACAAGAGAGTACTCCAACAGTTTTGTGGAAAAGTACCTTAATATTTTGCGTGCTGCTGTGCGTGAAGACCGCGAGGCCTGCGAGCATTTCTCGGTAGAACTTGGATACCTTACGGGCCTTGAGTCGAAGGCGATGCGAGAAGCTCATGTTGATTCCATTATTATCCTTGGAGAGCCGTTCAGAACCCCAAACTACGACTTCCGCAACCAAACTGTCACCGATAGGGTCCGTGGCAACATTGGTCTGATGCTAAAAGAGCGGCTTACCCCGCCGCCCGAGGAGACCTATGGCTTGCACCGCAAGCTTAGCGGAGCATTCCTGCTTTGCGCCCGTCTGAATGCGACCGTTCCCTGTGGCGACCTCTTTAATGAGATTGTTACTGTCTGAAGCTCTAATGAAGTAAAAATCTAGTTGTACATAACCAATCATATTAACAATCATACGAAAGGTTCAAAATGGCGAATATGAAATAAATATGAGGGCTTGCGTGCGCATGACAGCGCGGCTTCACTTGTTCGACCGCCGCGTCAGATCCAGATCCAAGGTTGACGTCCTCAACGGACGCAGCCCGGGTGACGACGTCTGCCGGGGGGATACATTTCTCATATTCTCGTCCGGCGATGTAGGTGGGGTTCCTAGCGGGGTTACGGCAATGGGAAGCATGGAATTAATCGCAAGTCCTCTTATAGGCGTTGTGACCGAAGTATCGTCACCAGCCTCCGAGTTGTACGTCAGGTTAGATGCCCGCGGCGACGCCAGACTCAGCGGGCGTAGCGTGCTAGCGCTGATCACCCGCCGCGAGTTGGGGGTCGGCGAGCCCGCGGTGCCTGAGGTTGCAGAAACAGGGCTCAGGTCTGGTTGGACCTGAGAGCTACGGATCAGCCGGAGTGGGTGCGCCTCCTTCCTCTCCTCAAGCTTCGTCTGCTCGAGAGCAAAGACTTCGAATATCTCCTGCCCACGAGCTAGCAGATCGGAGATCATGAGCCTGGGTTGAGGGTCGTGCATGGTCACCGATGAGGGGGCGCGAGGTCGCACGAGCGGAAGCGCGAGCGCACCAGCTATTAGATCTTGGGCTTGCCGCTCGTTGAACGTGTCTCGTAGATATTCCAAAATGTCTTGCAGCGCACGGGTATTCTCGGCTGGTATCTGCATGAGCGTTTGGACAACGTCGCTGATCTCAGGCTGCCCAGCGCGGTACACTTGCTTCACCTTGTCGTACACCGTGAACGGTATCAACGACTCCGGTAGCTCGAGCAAGTACTGGATGAACACGGCAACGACAACAGATGGAGAGAAGAACTTGAACACGGCCTCTGCGTTGAATGGTCGGCCTGTGTTTATCTGGGCACGCAGCTTGTACGTCTCTACGATGGGCTCAGGGTGTGTCCAAAACTGCACCACTGCGGCGTCCTCTTGGTGGTCATTGAGCCACTTCAAAATTGAGTCGATCAAGAACCTGGAATGCTCGAGGTCGACTCCGAACGTTTGAACGATGCTATCGTTGTAGTAGCCCTTGAAAACGGTGACCGTAGGAATGTATGGACCAGTCTCATAGCGCACAATTAGATCGGCCAAGTCGAGATCAGGGTTCACCGAACCCTGCGCGGTGTCGAGCCTAAGCTGCGTTTGGTGGAGATCTTCTATGCGAACAGTGACTTTAACGAAATCCCGCATGCCCGCCTGGAGAGCGCGTACACGGTCGCGCTCCAGGCGGTCCAAGAACTCATAGATCTGCGTCATCTCTACCTCCATTTCACATCGATACACATCCAGCTCCACCACCGCCTGCAGATAGCTCTCCTCGCTGGCATCACTGACGGCGAGGTGCGAGGCCGTGGTATTCCCGGAACCGCCTGAGCTAGAAGATGCATCGCCAGCCCCAGTGTGAAGCGACGAGTCACTCCCGGAGTCGTCGGAGGCGTCCTCGAGCAGTTCGAACGCCGCGGGCTGCCACTGGTAGTGGGTGTTGTGCGTGCTCTGGAACTTATTTGATATCTGGCCTACCGGCTTCAGGAAGCCGAGGTCGACCAGTGACTGGCCAAACTTCTCGGTGTATGCAAAGCTGTCGTTTCGGAGATGTCTCCGCGCCGCTGATGCCAGAACAGAGCCAGAGCACACGCTCTGGTAGGACCCCAACAAAGGAACCTTGTACTCAGTAAGGACCATGTCTCCCAAAAGCAGGTTGAACAGGTCAGCAAGCTCCTGGCGCGTGTATTCGAGCCCAGCTACCGTGAACTCCGCAGGCTTTGTGCGCTCCTCGGGAGAGCTCGCTTTGGGAGCTGGCTCTCGCTTGGCATTCAGCCTTTCGCGCAGCATCCGTATTGTGCTGATGACAGGATCTCTTGGAGAGTTGCCCCCGCCGGCGTCTTCATGTCGGCGGCACCGCTCATAGTACACCGACCTCTGCTTACTGGTCTCTTGCAGGAGGCGCTGGTAGCGCGAGACCAGGGCATCGAGTCGGGCCGTGAGGGTATCAACCTTCTTGGCGTACATGTTGCACCATTTGAAAAGCGGCTCGTGCACTTTCTTCTCGATATCAGTGGCAATGCGCGTATACAGCACCGCGCTGTTTACGTTCTCGGCGTTGAACGCGTCGAGCGAGGCCTGCAGCGTGGAGGTCTTGCGACTTTTAGCCTGTCCTGACACGCTGTGTGGGGCCTGAACCGCCGGGTCCTGCGATAAGTGAGCCAATTGAGAGGCATGCATATGGTCCACGCGCGCGCGCTCGCGGACCATTGCTAAGAACTGCTTATTTTCAAGAATACCACCCTTCAAGGAGTCCTTGAGGGCCTGGACACCAGAAGAGTAGTCATGGGTCCAAAAGGCATCCTGAATCATCGCCGATTCTGGCCGACAGGCACTACCAAAGCGACGGACTGAACAGTAGAACCTGATGGCTGGTAGTAGCCTACTCGCTTAGGTAAGTTGAAGACGCACTTATCGCTGACGTCTGGAATGCAGACTTATATGTTAACTGAGACCAAAACATATGGTAATCTTACTGCGTACTCAGATTGAAGAATTGATCGCTTGGGTCTAGGCCGCTACCAGTTGCTTAAAGCATGAATTTTCAGTCTATAAATTCTCCAAATATATTTATTATTATCGTGACAGAGAACAAGATTGGCGGCTGTAAGAATATATGGAGCTCAGCGAAGATACGGACTGGATTTTAGAGTCACCATACTGCGGCATCTAGCTACGTTTCTGTAACCGCAGGCTCAAACTTTATCCGCTCGTCAACGGGGAGCGCTTAGATCCGGGGAGTAGCCGGCGGCACTTAGCTTTGCTCCGTGTTACGACGATTAGCGCGGGGCCAGCAGCGTATTGCCTGGGGGGTGTTTCGCATAAAAAAGGGCTTTCAAAAACTGGCACTTCCAGCGCTCATCAACAAATAAGTTCGAGTGAGAAATACTTTTTTTGTAGGAGGGCTGGGCTGGGATCGCCGTAGCAGAGCTGGTCGAAACGGTGATTCACAGGCGGGCCGGTGTGCTTACGCGCCACCCGCCCCGACGATCGGGGCCCTCCCCGCAAGGTACCGCCTATTCGAACTAGAAAAGCCAATATTAGGCGCATACAACTGCTTGGGCTACCATATTTAGCATATTAATATGCATGGCGTACCGTCAAGAGTCACTTCATTGCTTAGACAATCTTGATATCTTCAAGTCAGATGGGAGAGATCGGATATGCTCTGCTTGATTTTGCTCGTGTGCCTATGTAGAACCCCGCGCGGTAGGGCGCAAGATGGCCCTGGTGGGATACTACCACACTACCGCTTGGTAGATAATTTATCTCTACAGCTTAGATCTCGGGTACGCCATCGTCGGCGATTGATGGCATGCGTTTTTTCTTTGATCCGGCTATAGATTTGCATCGTATTACTTGGCTGGGGGTGCACGGCGCACGGTGCACGGGTGGACGGTCGACATATAGGTGCCTCGAGATGCAAGCCGTCCGGGGCCAGGGTACATAAATGCTGTGAAGTCATATGATCACCCGCTGGGACGTGGTTGGAGGGGGATCGTTTTGCCGTTGGGATCAGAGAGTCATAAATAGGGTGCGCGATTTCAGTTTAGTACCACATCAATATGTCTGTATTTGAGAGTTTGATTGGCGGCGTGCCCGATCAACAGAGGGCAATTGTTATCCCCGATGGTGGTCCCGAGCTGAACTTCGGTCAGTTTCGCGAGGTCGTGTCGCAGTTCAAAAAGGACCTTGCCGCCCTCGATGGTGGCCGGATCCTCGGAGCGCAGAGCGCAGTGTCGATCTCCATCCCGAATAGCCTGGAATTCACTGTGGCGTTCCTGGGTGTCACTGGCTCGGCGCTTGTAGCGGCACCGTTGAACCCAGCGTACAAGCAAGAGGAGTTCGAGTTCTATATCGAGGACATGAAGTCGAGTATCATCCTAGTGCCCCGGGGAAGCGTGAGCTCAAACTACGCGGCGGTGCTTGCTGCCGATAAATTCAACGTCAGCGTTGCCGAGGTTGGCTGGGACGGCCGTAAGATCGCCATCAACCTTGTGAAACGCGGAAATGTGAGCAGCAATAGCGCCAAAGGCGCTCTTCGCACGCCCCAGCCCGAAGACATCGCGTTCGTGTTGCACACGAGTGGCACGACTGGCCGTCCGAAGGCAGTACCTCTGCTTCACCGCAACATGTTGGCGACGGTGCGCAATATCATTGGCACCTACAAGCTGAGCGAAGCCGATACATCGTATCTGGTCATGCCACTCTTCCATGTCCACGGGCTTCTTGCTGGGCTGCTTGCAGCATTGGGCTCTGGAGGTGCGGTTATCATACCTCCTCGGTTTTCCGCGAGCCACTTTTGGGGACATTGGCAAGCACACGGCGCAACTTGGTACACCGCTGTTCCCACGATGCACCAGATTCTTCTCAAGAGCGAGATTCCTGCCAACCCCGCTCCGAAGATCCGGTTCATTCGCTCCTGCTCGTCGTCGCTGGCCCCCTCTGTGTTCCACGAGCTGGAGTCCCGACTGAAGGCCCCGGTGCTGGAAGCCTACGCCATGACAGAGGCTTGCCACCAGATGACCTCAAACAGCCTACCTCCTGATGTCCGCAAGCCGGGAACGGTTGGCATCGGTCACGGCGTAGAGGTGGTTATTCTCGATAAGGAGGACAACGTGCTGCCTCGTAACACAGAGGGCGAAATCAGCGTGCGCGGTCCCAACGTCACGCCGGGATACCTCAATAATGATAAAGCAAATGCTGAGTCGTTCACGAAAGGCACTCACTACTTCCGCACCGGGGACCAGGGCAAGATCGACGACGACGGTATGCTAGTGATTACTGGCCGCATTAAAGAGCTGATTATCCGGGGGGGTGAGAACATCTCACCTATCGAGCTTGATAGCGTTCTGCTGAGCCACCCAGCTGTCAGCGAAGCGGTTGCATTTGGAGCTCCGGACACTATGTATGGGCAAGTTGTGAATGCTGTAGTTGTGCTTGCCGCGGGCAAAAACGTTTCGGAGGAGGAACTGAAGACCTACGTGGCCTCGAAGGTTGCGAAGTTCAAAGTTCCTACTAAGATCTTCTTCACGGATGTGATGCCCAAGACTGCGACGGGTAAGATTCAGAGGCGCATTATTGCCCAGAAGTTTGCTGGTAACGCCGAAATCAAGTCCAAGCTTTGACCTTGTTGAGGCCTGCACAGCCCGCGGCTTGGCTGCATGATTCTAAAACCGATGACAACTTTTATTTTTTCCACGGAAGCCACGCTGGAAACATGCTTTATTATCTGATTTGCCTCTTAACGTAAGAAAATCCTCTGGCGCTCTTTATTAAAAGACACCCCTCAATCGGGGTTGCGTACATGTATTATTTCAAGACAAGCCTGGGCGACCTTTACCCCAAGGACGCATGACTAGATGCACAGCCGTAAGCCATGTACGCCTCGTTGCTATTGATAAAAAAGAAAGGGGCGGGCGAGCATGCTTGGATGCTATATTTGGCCCTCGTCAACTTCGCTTGTTTACCCCCTTCCTCACAATGTCCCCAACCCTAGATGGCCCAGGAGCGCGCATAGCCTTCACGCTCACAGCAGTGAGAAATGACGTGGCCGGCCTGCATATTCCACCCAATCATCTATGTCGACAGCTCAACGGACGCGATTTTTTTTTTGGACGATTAACTCGATTATTATGTGCCAGCGCCTAATTAAACGGTCCGGCCGTCGGCGCTTCTTGGCTTGCCCGCCCCAAGAAACTATATTCAAAATCAGTGTCTCCTGGGATGCTCACATCCTCCATGTGCAGACGACTTTCCTGCCTCCAGATTAACGATGGGCATGCGCCGTTGATATGCATGGTCCTGCGAGTTAAAAATAGTTTTCACTACACTGGATACGGTTAGGTAGTGGTCAAGAGCTCACACACCCAACTCAATATAAGTAAGTCATATGCAGCGAAGAGGAGCTGGTACGTCGGCGGCGGAGATTCCTGTCGCGAGCAGCGGGAAGATGGAAGATCTTACGCGCAGGGCGTACACCGTGTCGCATCAGAGCTTCATAATTGACAAGAATCTCGAGCTCACGCGCGAGCTGGGCCGCGGGGCGTACGGTGTTGTGTGCGCGGCAAAATGCCCCAACTCGCCGGGGGTGGCAGTAAAGAAGATCACAAACATCTTCAGCAAAAAGATCCTCTGTAAGCGGGCCTTGCGTGAGGTGAAGCTGCTTATCCATTTCAGGGGCCACAAGAATATTACGTGTCTGTATGACCTGGATGTGGTGAACCCGGCGAACTTCAACGAGGTTTATCTTTACGAGGAATTGATGGAATGCGACCTGCATCAAATTATCCGGTCGCGGCAGCCTCTCACCGACAGCCACTACCAGTCGTTCATATATCAAATCCTGGTGGGCCTGAAGTACATCCACAGCGCGGGCGTGCTTCATCGCGACCTAAAGCCAGGAAACCTTCTGGTCAACGCCGATTGCGAGGTCAAGATCTGCGATTTCGGGCTCGCTCGCGGGTTTGACGAGACGTCGCAGGAAATGAACGCAATGACCGAGTATGTCGCCACTCGATGGTATCGCGCCCCCGAGATCATGCTGAGCTTTTATAACTACACCAAGGCCATCGACGTGTGGTCTGTGGGTTGCATTTTAGCTGAACTTCTGGGTGGCAAGCCTTTCTTCAAGGGCGACTCGCCATTTGATCAGCTGAACCAAATTTTGAAAGTATTGGGAACTCCGTCGGAGAGCACACTAGAGCGGGTGGGATCCGAGCGTGCGCAGGAGTATTTGCGCTCCCTGCCGTACAGTGCTCCGATTCCGCTCTCATATTTCTTCCCGTACGCTAACCCAGACGCCCTGGACTTGCTTGGCAAGATGCTTACATTCGACCCCGCAGATAGGATCGACGTGGAAACCGCGCTGATGCATCCATATCTTAAAGTATGGCACGACCCTGCCGACGAGCCTTCCTGCCCTGCTCTATTTGACTTCAGCTTTGAGAACATTGAGGACACGGAAGAGCTGCGCTCGGTCATCGTAAAAGAGGTTGACACATTCCGTCTGTTTGTGCGCCAGCAGAGCTCCTCAATGATTGCTGCCGAGGGTGACGTACTCGATGCCTTCACAAGCCCGGAGGGACAATTTGCTAGCGACTCGCCATTCGGGAGCGATCTCCAACGCGATGTTGGTGACGATGAGATCACGCCGATTCCGAACTGACAACAAAAATCGATGAGACGCATGCATGTGCTGTCTCTAGAAAAGCTTCCTTGACGCTCGTTCTTTATTTAAGTAGTGTACTAACACCGCCCCTTCTTTAGCATAACCCATCGTTCACATAATCAAGTATGCCGTACTATCGTGATCGATTACCATCTTGGGATCGGAACCCGCTACTATCGAAGCCCTTCGCGATTCATCTAGGTCCCCTGTGCGCACCCACGCGATCGAAGATGGCGCCATCCACTCCCCAGCTTTCCTCGTCATGACTAAGCATACATTTTCCGGATTGGGAACAAGGTTGAGCTATCCCGAGTCAACACTACCCCCGTTTTGGTTCAAGAAGCCCCCATTACACCATGGCTAGAGCGCGGTATGAGACCATTCCGACGCACGAGCCTATAGATGCGGTCTATGGTAGTGGTGCTGATGCATATGGGGATATTGAGGCGAAGCCCATCCCGCTCCACCGACGGTCTAAAAGCAACAAGGGCCGCTTGACGACGCATCAGTTTGGAACCGCCGTTTCGATCGGTATCAGCTGCGCCGCGCTGGGTATGCTGTCGCTTGTTGCGTGCAGCACATTCTTCGGCTGGCCAGATTGGTTCTCGAGGCACAAGCACGCATCGCAGCTCTCGCTCGAAGAACTGCGTAACGGGACGTATCAACCCGGCTCAATGCATATCGAATGGCTGTCGAATGGCCACAACGGTGAGTTCCTGCAGCGTACTCCCAAGGGATTCGACACTGCTGTGTGGGGAAAGAATGCTAGTATCCATCATATCGCCCCACCATCGTTCAAGTTTGGGGACGCCGAGACAACCCATGTAATCGCAGACCTAACACTGAACAATGACCGTACGCAGGCCATTGTTGTCACGGACTCCGTCAAGCACTGGCGCCACTCAAGCTTCTCCCGCTACTGGGTGTTCGACATCGAGACTCAACAATTCGAGCCTTTAAGCACCGAGCCTCTTAGCATTGCCTCCTGGAACCCCGACGGCAAATCGATTGCGTACGTCCTGGACCACGACATATACGTTCGCGATGTCGCGTCAAAGACAACTGCCAGAGTCACGTTCGATGGCGGCGCAGACGTGTTCAATGGCATTCCAGACTGGGTCTACGAGGAGGAGGTATTCTCTGGCGATTCGGCCCTGTGGTGGAGTCCTAGCGGCTCTAGCCTTGCGTATATGCGGACCAATGACTCGCTGGTGCCCAAGTTTCCTATTCCTTACTTTTTTTCGGAAAGCGAGAGCAGTGACGCTACGAAGGGACCAGAGAAGAAACCCGCGGCTGCGTATCCCAAACTCACCGAGCTGAAGTATCCTAAGCCAGGATTTGAGAACCCGGTTGTGGAGCTGTGGACATACAGTCCTAAAACCAACTCGGCCGCCCGAGTCAATATCCCCACCAATCTAGATCAGCCCCTAATTACAGAGGTCATTTGGGTCGGGGAGCAGGTCATTGCCAAGCTGATGAACCGCGAAAGCGATGCGCTGGAGGTCTGGGTTGTCGACCCGAAGGCCCACAGCGCGAAGCGTTCGCGATCGTACACTTCCGAACAGCTGGGCGGCGCCTGGTTCGAGGTTACGCACAACAGCGTCGCAATCGGAACATCCGGCTACATCGATACTGTCGATGTCGACGGTTACAACCATCTTGCCTTCTTCTCCCCTGCTGACTCGGCTGAGCCTAAGCTTCTTACCAGCGGCAAGTGGGAAGTCGACGACTCGACTTTGGCGGTCAACCTCGAAACGCGCCACGTGTATTTCACCGGATCCAAGCGTTCCTCTATTGAGCACACTCTGTACCGGGTATCTTTGGATAAGCCTGAGGCCGGCGAAGAGCTCGTGGGATATAAAGGTGAAGGCGTTTACCATGCCAGCTTCTCAGCTGATGCGAGCTACGCGTTAGTTTCATACACCGCACCGGAAGCCCCGCTCACGCAGCAAATTATCAGCCTTCCTGCGGATCTCTCGCAGATACAGGAGAAGCAGATCGAAAAGAATGAGAAGCTTCTTGACCTCTTGAAGTCAAGACATCTGGTTGGTGAGAAGAATGGTGGGGTGAGGTATGGCACAGTCTCTATTGGCGACGATCTGGAGGTCAACTACAGAGAGATTCTTCCGAGTAAGTTCAACCCGAACAAGAAGCACCCGTTGTTGTTTTTCAACTATGGCGGCCCAGGGTCGCAGACGGTCCAGCGGCAACTGGCACTCGACTTCCAGCGCGTTTATGCTGAGCAGCACGATGCGGTCGTTGTGACCGTTGACCCTCGAGGAACTGCGAAGCGAGGGAGGAAGTTCCGGGCCAGCGTGCGTGACCACCTCGGCGAATTTGAGGCCGATGATGTGATTGCCGTTGCTAAGATTTGGAACCAAAAGAGCTACATCGACGAGTCCACAACCGCGATCTGGGGCTGGAGCTATGGTGGCTTCTTGACCCTGAAGACTCTTGAGCGCGACTTAGACCTGGCGTTTAAGTACGGCGTTGCCGTTGCTCCGGTGACAGACTGGGCGTTCTACGACTCCATATACACCGAGAGATACATGCACACGCCACAGCACAACCCGAATTACCAGACGACCAGCATCAGCAATGTGACGAATCTCGCTCGCCACGAGAGGTTCTTGGTGATGCACGGAACCGGCGATGATAATGTGCACTTTCAAAACACCCTATCTCTGCTGGACAAGCTTGACATTGCTGGGGTGGAGAACTATGACGTTCACGTTTTCCCCGACAGTGACCACAGCATCTATTTCCACAATGCGAACACCATTGTCTATGACAAAATCAACGAGTGGTTGTCACGGCACCAGGTACGCTAAGTGAAATGCCACGCGGCGATATACACCTTCTGAGGTACTAATTTCTCCTGATTTATACCAAGTATTTATGTCCTTGCCGTTTGCTCAAAAGGCCCTTTCACAGAAGGCTGGTGTTGATAGACTAGAGTAGCAATGTTGTGCCTGGGAAGGAAGACCTTATCGTTTATACTGGTCTCTGCAGAGGTTTCACCGGCTTGGAATGCGCTATAGTGCCACATGCTGGGCATTTGCGCTCGGCCTCATTGAACTTGTCGATGCCTGCCTTGACTTGCGTACCAAGATCAACCATGAAGAACTCTTCCTCGAACACGATCTCCTTGCAGTCTTCGCAGTACCACCGCATGCGATCGTTTTTCCCCTCGGGCCGGTCCTGCTCCACTACAATACCAACCGTGTCAGCAAAACGGACCGGAGAGTGGGGGGTGTACGCGGGGAGGAGGTACAGCGCGCCCTCACCGATGGTGACGACTTCATGCTTCCCCTCCGGGGTAACCACTCGGAGACACATAGGCCCTTTCTTCTGGATAAAGAATTCCGGAGTGGGGTTGACGTGGAAGTCTGTGCGCTCATTGGGACCGCCAACGATCATGATCGTGAACCCGCCACGCTGAATGCAGTAGTTGCCCACAGGCGGCTTCAGCAGATGGCTGTTCTCTCCCAACCACTCATCCAGGTTCACTGCGGATAGATTCAAACTCATTGTAGACAACCAGCAATCCCGCCCTTTACGCAGCTCTCCGGCGGACGGATCCGATGTGGAACTGCAGCTGTATTGTCAGAGCCACAAGGGCAAGGTCAAAAGATGGCAAGCTGCTTATGCACCACCGGCTTGGCGGGTATATACGACGAGATCACTTAGTTATAGATTTATGATGGCAACAATGTGATTCAAAGCGACGTGCTCGAGGCTATGATATGTGTTCAGATCATTTTAGAGCCCAGTTACGTATGTGGAGGGTTCCTGTGACTAAAGCTGTGTTATGCGGCGTTGCAACAGATGCTCCTAAAGCCTTAAGGATAACGATAATCTCCGTGCAAGCTGAAACAGCCTGGCCTCGGCGCATATTAGAATAGCACGCCTCAGATGAACATGAGCCACGGTTCTAAAGATCGGATTGCTCACCCAGTTCGAGAGCGAACCCCAGCGTGAGCTTGGCATGCTCAATCATGTGGTCGAAGTCTAGATACTCGACCTTGTCCTCAGTAGTGTGGATTTTGTGATCGATGTCCTCAAACTTGCTCTCGATCACAAACGCACTCTGGTACCCGTTCTTGCTTGCCGAGCTGTGGTCCGAGCACGCATAGCCGCATTCGGTCTCAGCATACGGGATCGAGCAGTACTCAGACACCACAAGCTTCACGAACTCTGTGAGGCTGGGGTCGACGTAGTCGGTGATCACACCGAGAACGTCCTGGCCATCATTATTTTCCTTGGATCCGGCAGAGTAGCCCGTCATGTCCTGCTGCAGCATCGCGCGTACGTTTACATTCTTGCTGCTATAGTCGGCGAACACGTCCTGGCTTCCCAGCAGCCCCAGCTCCTCGGCGCTGTACCAGTGGAACTCGATGGTGTTTTTCGGCTGGAAGTCGTGCTCCACAAGAACACGCAGCACCTCAAGGATCGTCACGCTGCCGCTGCCGTCGTCGTCAGCGCCGGGGGCGGGGAGCAGCGACGGCATAAGGAGGTTGATGGAGTCCTGGTGCGAGCCAATAACAACGACCTTATCCGGGCTCTCGGTTCCCTTGATCGACGCAATGACGGACTTCTGCTGCCACTCGTGGTCGAACAGGCTGACCGTGATGTCGTCACGGCCTTTTGTGATGTCCTTTACTTTGCCGAACAGCCACAGGGAGCTGTTGAGGCCGTACTCGCTCTTGGCGTAGCGAGTGTAGAATGATGAGAACTCCGCGAGCTTCAGCTCGAGCTCGGCCTTGGAGAGATCGCCGCTAATCTTGTTGAACAGGTGCGTTTGGTTCACTTTAGAGGGAAAGTGGCTCTCGGTGTAGCCCAGCGTGCTCAATGTGCTCGGAGGCTGGTGATCCGTGATGTCCATGAAGTTCTGGCCATTGCGCTTGAGCTCGAGAATCTCGTCAAACGACAGCAGCGCCTCCACACCCGGGGCAGTCTCGATGAGACGCAAGTCTTGCTTGCCGCTCAGCACAACCTGGTCGAGGGGATGAGCGACCGCTAGATGTGCGAGCGCAGATAGAAGAGCAAACGAGAATTTCATTGATTTCTACAGACGCCTTTGATGAATCTACGGCTACGGCTCGGTCTCGACGCGGCGCCTCGCATCTGCCCCAATTGCGCATCACGTGCGATACCACAGGCACCATTTTGGATGGCACCACTTTCCTGTCACCCAGGTGTCGTTGTGCTGAGCTCAGCACAACCATATCGCGCATGTTCCTCCTATGCAGCATGGGGGACGCTACGGCTAACCCCGGGAAGCGCGTGCTATACGAAACCATGAGCTGTTGATCCAACGTAGAGAATCAAGCCGCGCGTGTAAAGCAGTTTGCACGATTGACATGATCGATTCACGAGGCTCCACTTAACATCTGCAATTCCCGCCTATACTTTCATCGTAGTTTCGTAGAGTCGCGACAGCACTTACCTGAACCCATATCGTGCGAGCGCCTATTTCCGCGCCCACTACGGGCGCACCGGTTTATTCATGATGGCCGAACTCTTAATACGCCTTCCAGGGCACCCTCGGGCGGCGGCTATCTCGGTCTTGCGTGGGAACTGGGCCTTGCCCCGTTCCGAACACGATAACGCTAGGCGGAGGCCTTCCCTGCTTAGGTCGCGGGCTGGCTGGCGAGAGTACGGGTCTCCCCGGGTTGGCTATGCTTCCAATCAATGCCTCGCAACAACCGCGGCCTCAGAACCGGCTTTGTCCAGGCCTTCGACGTAATCTCGTTACGAGGAATACGTACCCGACTCCTATCGCCCACGCACGCGATAGAAGCCAATATGCCGAGGGTGCGGACGCTGCCAGCCTCGGAGAAAGTCACACGTGACAAGCTTCTGCACTGGCGGTTGCCTGGACCCGACCCCGCTTACCCCACAACCTAGATACCCAAATCCCGTCAGAAGTATATATAATAGGGCGAGCGCACACCATAGGCTCGTCACCACACTGATCGAATTTGAAAATGTCTCTTGCCGATCCCGCCTTCCCGTCGTCCAGCGCGTTTGACCTGATCAAGCAGGGCATTTCCGGCAGCGAAGACCTGAAGAAGAAGTACATCAAGCAGGCCAACATGGTTGTCCAGTTCGACATCAAGAACACCGAGGGCAAGACCGAGTCCTGGTACCTCGACGTGAAGAAGACTGGCGACGTTGGCAAAGGCAAGTCCCCCACCAAGCCCGATGTCACGCTCATTGTGAGCGACGCCGACTTCGCCAACCTTGTTGCCGGCAAGGCCAACGCTCAGAAGCTGTTCATGTCGGGCAAGCTGAAGGTGAAGGGCAATGTCATGAAGGCCACGAACCTCGAGGGTGTTCTCAAGGCTGCCCGCACTGAGACGAAGCTGTAAGCTTGCTCCACTTATTGTCAACCTGTTTCCATGAGTACTAGTTATATGCTCCAGATAGAGTTAATATTAACACATTGACGGCTGGCTCCCCCCGACTGCGCTGCCCGGCCACGCGAGGCAGTGACGACTCCGGCTTCGTCGCTCTTGCTCTCTCGCTCTCCGCCCTGGCGCTCCGCTGTATTGCATAGAGCGACGCCATCGCCAACGCCCGTAGTGCCTCCCGGCGAATGAGGGGTTAGGGAATGCGACTGTGCCAGACTCTTGATCAGGGCCGCTTCAGATCCGGGTGGTATTACCAAAACGTCAGTTCTGCGTGTACCGTCGTTGGCAACGGAGGGGGAATAGTTCATCCGTTGGTGCCCTACGTAAAGGGCTCGAGCCGGTGCGCCTTCCATGCGGTTAGCAGACCTCAAAGCAGTCGAGCTAACTCGTACCCTCCCAGAGGTTCTGACTGGCGAGCCTCCCGACTGGCGGGTGGTTGCCTACGTTCCGGAGCAACAGCCGCCCGTATATATCAGCGAGGCGCGGCGACCGCAGGTGGTAGGGAGCAAGTCAATTAGCAAGTTCAACGATGTCAGTCTCGGCGGTTCACCGTTACGGCACAGTTTCAGGCTGGCCCTGCAACTTTGGGTCGGCAGCGGCCAGTCGTGGACCATCGACAACGAATGGGTGGTCGATCTCCGCCATGTCCGCCGGCAGAAACTCCAGGCCGTCGACGCGGTTGTGTTGCATTCTGACGATGGCCCAATGGTCCCCGGAGCACTCGTGCCTGAGAACACTGTGGGCTCCTCTAAGGCGTCGAGCATTATGACTGCGCAGTCGGAGACCAAACCTTTGTCGCACGGGTTTGCCTCAATGATTTTTGGTTGGGGGAACGGCGCCAGCTCGCGGCTCGCAAGCGCAAATGCCTCGATTGCCGACCCGGAAAAAGACACGCTGACGTCGCTCTCGTATCCCACCTTGGTAGACCTGTGGGCGCTGAAGCACAGCCTTGACGATGCGCGGGCCGCATCCTCTGCTGTGTCTGAAGAGATAGACCAATTAGTCGTCGACAGCATATTGCCATTCAAGCATAAAGAGGCAACGCTGGTCCGCCGGCTCGAGCTTGTCCGCAAGCAGACTAGAGTTGCCAGGGAAAAGGCTGGCCAGACCCGGTCGATCGCTTCTGAGCGGAGACAGGAGATGACCGCCGTCAGCGACAGCCTCATTAATAGTGTTGCGACGGCTAGAAAAGCAGTTGGCGCAGAAACCACCGTTTACGCAAAAGTGAGATCGGGCTCAAAAGAACGCGCCCCAGACATATCAAAGGAGCAGGCCAGGCTGGCCGCGCAAATCTTGCAGGTGTTTCCCATCGATCCGGTCGAAAGCGCGAGGTTTCATTTCACGATACGAGGCCTGGCCCTACCATCAGTATTCGCAATTAATCACTTCGACCCCGTGCAGGTGGGCGCAGCCCTGGGATATGTGGCCCAGGTTGTTGTACTATTGAGCCAGTACTTAGATGTGGCATTGCCATATCCAATCACGGTGTATGGCTCGCAATCCTTCATTGCGGATAACATATCGGCGATCAAGCACGGCTCGAACAAATTCCCCTTATGGACACGCGGAGCGTTGTTGTACAGAGTGGAGTACGCCCTCTACTTGCTGCACAAAGATATCGAGCAACTTATGAACGCCGTGGATCTTGCAGTCGCAGATCTCAAGCAGACGCTCGCAAACCTGAAAAACCTGTTGCTAGTTATCTCGCTTAAATAGTGTTCGTGTACTTTTATCTCATCAAACATATAGAAAAGAGCATTGCCTTGACCTCAATTTTCCCGCCATTGGTGTCCACAGGTAGTGCACTTATAAAATGTAGTCATTGGCTCATCAGCACTCCGGATCTGTAACTGATAGAAGTATGCCTTCATCCCTGTACACCCTTCTACGGGGCACATCACACTTGTCTGGTCTACGTTGTCCCACGCACCTTCGCCACCGAGCATATCGTCTACTTGTTTCCGCTCCATGTATTGCCTGTCAAATACTTTTGTATCATCCACGATAGGGAATATATACGGACAGGTTCCACACTCGAAGCGATTGCCGTCCGGGGTAGATGCAATTCGCAGCATATTAGTGCATGACGGGCAGAATGTAATCATGGGCAGGTCCAGCTGTTAAGCGCAATCAAAGCAGCAGCAGCAGTAGCGCCCACACCAGCACCCACAGCACTGAAAAGCTCGGGTGAATAAATTGTACTAACGAACGCGCATCGACCCAGTAACCCGAACCCTATATCTCGTCCGACGATCATGCCCGGACAGGTGGTGGTGGTGCTCTCTACCAGCCGACGCTATCGCTGCTGCGCTGTTTTGCCCGCAAATATGAATGCGCTGTTCACCGATGGGTTCGAAGGCTACTTTGATCAGCACAAGCAGCGCGAAAAAATTAGTACTACGCCCTTTGCGAGAGCACCCCAACTAGATAGCGCCGATTATGTCCAGCTCGCTGCAAATATCAACAGCGTGGATGGATTTGCAGATGTCCAAACTCATCGCGAGAATGTGCACAGACAATTCTACAACCAATGGATGCTCGAGCTGGAGCAAGGCTTCAGCGGTCTTTTGTACGGCGTTGGCTCGAAGCTCGAGCTGGTGGACGACTTCCTTCAAGCATGGGACCCTCAAGTGCCAGTGATATGTGCCAACGGCTACAATCCTGCAACAAATTTCAAAGACCTGCTCAACTGCTGTGTTTCTGCGGTGGTAGAGCCGGAGGTCTCAGAAGGGTGGCTTAGGCAACCGTCCGAGCGGCTGATCATTTTCCTTGACTACATCAAGCGGAATAAGCTGCACCTGGCTCTTGTTGTCAACAGTATCGATGGCGCGTCGCTGCGCGACACGAAGGTCCAGTCGTTCCTCGCCCGTCTTGTAGAGAGCCCGCAGATCACCTTGCTGGCTACCGCGGATCATGTCAATGCCCCGCTTCTTTGGTCTGAAGAGCTCATGTCCCGCTATAACTTTGTATGGCACCATACCCCTACATTCAAGCCGTTTACCGTGGAGACTTCCTACATGAACGTTCTCAGCCTTGGCCAGAGCCGTGCAAGCGTCGGTGTGGCGTCTGTGAAAGTGGTTCTTCAGTCATTGACGGCAAATGCGCAGAACCTGTACAAGCTTTTGGTGACAACCCAGTATGAAACTATGGTTGAGCAAGGAATTGACGATCCTAATAGCATGAGTACGTCGCTACATGGAATAGAGATGGGTGAGTTCTACAACTTGTGTGTCCGCAACTTCATTGTTTCCAGCGAGGTTAACTTCAAGATTATGCTGTCTGAGTTCAAAGAGCATAAAATGGCTGAAGTCTCTCGTAACAAAACAGGTCAAGAGGTGGTGTTTGTCCCGTATAGCTTTGATGACCTCGAGCAGATCATCAGCGACCTTGAAGCATAGCTCTGATGTGACTATGAAATTAATGTGTACATAATAATACAAACACCACAGGCCATGGGTTATCTACAGCGGGCCCATCGCGGATCAATGCGATCTGTGCTTTCGTTTTGATTTGTGTTTGTCAAATGGGTCTCTGTGCTTCTTGTGACTTCTCTTCTCCGCCTTTCCAGCCGTGGTGGACTCTGTCAACAGCTTTAGATCATCAGCGGCGGTCTTTGTCTCCTCGAACTGTCCAGTGACATCCCACAGCCTCACGTACCCGTCTTCTCCGCCAGTGATACAGGCTCCAGCAGGCTGCCACAGATCAAAGCTTCGCACTACCTCCTCGCCATGGCCTCCTTCAAGGGTCACTCCTGGTTGGGGCATTGCATCGAGAACTGGAACGAGTCTGGCCCAGCCTTCGTCGTTTGACCCCACCAAGAAGTGCTGCTTTTGGTAGTCTGCAACATATTGGCAAATCCAAGCTTCGCGTAGATCTCCAAATTCCTTGGGCTTGTCTTCATCCCTGATCTCAGGCTCCCCATCTATCGGATAGACGGTCAAAGTCTCCATGTGGCTTAAAGCGAAGACGCGGTCCTTAGTCTCTTCGGGCTTATCGCTACTCACTTTGAGACGCCGAACTGCCTCGTGCGTGTCTGTGAAAAACCCAGTACGATGTATCGACGCTTGGTGATTGAACGCCTCGACAACAGCCTCGTCCTCATCACTGATGCTAATATCGAACAGATTTACTACTCCATCGGTCGAGCCGCTGACCATTTGATGGCGCCGCGACGGGTGAAACTGCAGATCTGTTACATCGTCATTGTGGCTGTCGACATACTTGACGAGTGGCTTTACCGCCTTGATCTGCCGGATGTCATAGATGTGGATCTCCGCGTCCGGTCCTGCTTCAGTGCCCAGGGCAATCTCACCATAGTTCGAAACCCCCATTGCTGTGACTTTGAGGTTGGTGTTGACCGCATTTAACTGGGCCTCTTGTCGCTTTGTTCGCAAATCCCAGATCGTCAAGCGACCTTCCGTATCGCACCCGGCAATGGCCATAGGCGTCGCGGGAAGGGCCGCAAGGCCAGCAACAGTCACGTCACTGCGAGCTGCAGACACTGACGAGACTTTATCCGGGGAAATGTCGAGGCTCACGGGAAGGCTCACAATCGAACTATCAGTGAGGGCAGCAACGAATGCGTCAGGAAGGGCTACGACATGGGAGACATACTCGTTTGAGCTCAATTGAACTGATGCCCTTGCTGCCACCATATCAGATAGAGCTTCTAGCACGAGGTGTGTTCAATATTATACCGCCCTGGAAATTCGCGATTTTTTCCACTACACCTAACCTCGCACCTCTGCAGCAGCAGGTCCCACGAAGGTGTGAGGGCAGGAAATGATGGCGAGATGTCTCCTTGCGACATCCAAGCGGAATTGAGTAAAAAATTTATTGACAATTCTACAGGACTCATTGTGGACTTCAATTGTCCGTGCGCGATCCTAGAGCCCCCAAATGCTCTTGCTATCGTTCAGAAGGCTCAGCAAGCATTTTTAGTCTTGTAAACAGCTCGTTATTCCATTCTTCAGTAAACCTCGGCGACACATTCATGAGCAGGGCCTCAATCGTGGGATACGGATCGAGATCCGAATCCTGGAGGTCCCATCCTTCACTGCCCAAAACGACTCTTATCTCGCAGCCTTCTAGTGTTGTTATCGCAGCCTCATTAGGGCCCAACCGTTTCCAACTCGAAATTTGGTGGCTGTAGTTATCTAAGTTGCTGATCTCTTCATCCAGCGCATCAGCGTGCATGCCTATGGTTGGCACTGCCGAGATTGGCCTGCGTAAGTTCTGTTGCTGACAAGCCCACCACCTGTAGTAGTGGTGCCAATGATCTGAGCCTAAAAGGAATGAGAATAGGGAGTTCATCATTTGTATGCATCATTCTAATATGTAACTATGACTATAACAGAGGGAGGCTACGGAAATGCTCAAGATTTGCGCATCGGCTGGGTCTACACCAACAGTGTGGGGAAGTGGACCGACGAGATCCCGTAGGCAGGATTTACAGAATTCACGGCTGCCTGCAATGTGGTGAGATATGGCCGGAGCTCTGTTCCCTTTGGGCTGTTGGACACAGCAGCGACCAGCTCGCCCACAATCGACTGGCTAGGGGCCTGCATGAGTTCCAGCGCATGAGCGACAGCACCGCTTGCTCCAGCACTCTTAAACTCATCGGCGCGCCGGTACAGTGCATTCAGAAGATTGACAACTGATGTTACAACCGACATGGTGATATCGCTGTCGACATCAACGCTCGAGACACCGCACGTTGAGGCGGCCATGGTTTTCAGCGACGCTGCTAGCTCGGTGAGGTCGGCCTCTATTACGAGGAGATCTGCGGGGTCGGACTCTGGAGACCATGCCTCTACGTTTTCCGTTATCAATGTCGACTCAGCACACACGGAAGTCGCGCATGACGAGTAGTCGGCTGTTATTGCACCCAACAGTAGCATTGTGTGGATCAAATCAGTTTGGTAGGACATCGTGAATACCTAGGAGTAGCAGTATGGAACAAGAACTTACTTGCGGTATTGGTCTTTTATATTATCGAACGAACCCGCTCATGCGGGGAAAGCTAAATAGTCGAGATGCATATAGGGTAGTGGTTATGTGTGACGGTTACTTTCAGGAATCAGAAACTTGCGGACAACCGGGCCGAGCTTCTTCGAAGCAAGGGCGCCTATATGATGCACTGAAGGATGGGCACCATGCTATGAAATATTCTGTCAAGAGCTGCCGGGCTTCATACTTAATTCGCTTCCATTGGCCAGTTGCCCCTCACAGCGAACAACCCTCCCCCACATAGGGCGTCACGTATTATCGCCGCATTCAGGGGGAGTTGAGCCACACACGCCGGCCGGTGATTCTCTGGGCCCGTATCGTGGAGATGTCGGCGAACGGCCGGCGCGGAATGTCGGCTCATTGACAAATAGACTTGCCGGGGACAGCGCGCACGGGCAAGTAAGGGCAAGTGAGAACATCGAACCCTGACAAAGGAGTCCTCGAAATGGGTCGCAATCCCGTGGTCTACCACCACCCCCACAGCCACACACACAGCCGCACAACCACAGCCACACAGCCACACCGCAACTGAAGTAGTCATCGCAAACACAACAAACCACCCAGACGCACTATGCACGATAAGGTAAGAGCCGCAACACGGAACACGGGCCAACAAGTTTCCAGCTCCGCAAGCAACGAGACCTCAATTTCAGATTAGCAGTATGTACATAAATTACTCGATGATGCGCGTGATAAGGCCGGTAGCAACGGTCTTGCCGCCCTCACGGACGTTGAACCGCTGGTTGACCTCGAGCGCAGTAGGGTGCACGGTCTCAGCAATCATCTCCGTGTTATCGCCAGGGAACACCTGCGTGCTGGCGTCAACCCCCTCGGGGAAGGTCAGCGTGACAGTGACATCAGCCGCGGAGATGAACATCTGGGGACGGTAATTCGTGCCGAAGGGCGAATGACGGCCACCCTCCTCCTTGGTCAGCGCGTACAGCGAGCAAAGGAATTTGGTGTGGGGCTTGATGGTGCCGGGCTTGGCGAGAACCATGCCGCGCGACAGATCCTCGCGCTTGACACCGCGGAGCAGGATGCCGGCATTGTCGCCGGCCTGGGCCTGGTCAAGCTCCTTCTTGAACATCTCAATGCCGGTAACCACCGCCTTCAGCGGCTGCTTGCGGAAGCCAACGATTTCAACCTCCTCACCCTTCTTGAGAGCACCGCGCTCAACACGGCCCGTGGCAACCGTACCACGGCCCGAGATGCTGAACGAAGCCTCGATCGGCATGAGGAAAGCCTGCTCAAGATCACGCTCGGGGGTGGGAACCCACTCGTCCACGGCATCGAGAAGAGCACGAATGCGCTCGACGCCGATCTCGGGCTTCTTGGCCTCGAGCGCCATTAGCGCCGAGCCCATAACAACCGGGGTGTTCTCGCCATCGAAGCCGTAGGTGTTCAGCAGCTCACGCATCTCCATCTCGACCAGCTCAAGCATCTCCGGGTCGTCCATCGTGTCGATCTTGTTGACAAACACAACAACCTTCTGGATACCGACCTGGCGGGCCAGCAGCAGATGCTCGCGCGTCTGAGGCATCTGGCCGTCAGAGGCAGCAACGACAATAATGGCACCATCCATGCGAGCAGCACCGCTGATCATGTTCTTGATATAATCGGCGTGGCCCGGGCAGTCGACGTGTGCATAGTGTCGGTTAGCCGTCTCGTATTCGACATGGGCGCTTGTGATGGTGATACCACGCGCGCGCTCCTCGGGGGCCTTGTCGATGGCAGCATAGTCGAGGAAGTTGGCGCCACCGTCCTCGGCAAGAACCTTGGTGATCGCCGCGGTGAGCGTCGTCTTACCGTGATCAACGTGTCCAATCGTGCCGATGTTCAAGTGGGGCTTGTTGCGCTGGAACGTCGCGGCCGTGCGCACGCCAGCGAGGCGCAGCGCAGGCATCCGCGACGCGCGGGGCACTACAGCCAGTGCAGAACGCAGACTCGAGAACATGGTGTGCTGAGGGAATCAGATCTCGCGCTGCGACATTGGATGAAAAATTCAGAGCCGGTTAAGGGCTGCGTCACGTGCATCACAGCCGCCCGCACCACCAACGAGCAGCCAACGCCGCCGTCCGGCATGAGAAACAGCGGCACCGGCTGCTCGGGACTATCAATGAGCTCTGGCTATACTAGAATCTGAACAAATATTTGGATTCGTGCACATATATACAATTAGATAGCACCCTCCCTACATTGGTTTACCTCACAGGGCTATTAGCTCACCAACGTCACCTTCTACCCTGAGCAGAGCTCCGGGCCTGGCGTCTGACCAGGCCATCAAGGTCGCCTGCGTCGTGCTTCTTGGAACCGCGGACAAAGTAGTACTTCTCCTTGGGCCAGCGCATGGTCGGCACACGCAGCAGTTCGATCTTCTCGACCTGCGGATGGTAGACATGAAAGCGCATTTCGACGCCAAGGCCGCTGATTTTCGAGCGCAGCAAAATCGTGGTGCCAACGCCATTCCTATTCAATGCAATGAGCATGCCAACAAACGAACTCTTGTCTTTCTTAACAACGCGGAGGACATCTCCAGCTCGTGGGCACGCCGGGTTCTTCTTGCTAAGGAGATTCTGCTTCAGCCCTTGAGGATCATATCGCGCAAAAAGCTTCTCGGTCTGGACACTGAGCGGGCTCTTGCCCTTCGGGATCAGGCGCGGCGTCTGCTCGTAGACAGGAATCACGTTCTGCTTGCGAGTCGGAACAATGTATGTCCGCGCACCCGGTGTTACTGTCCTGCCAGCACTGGCTAGCGCCGGACGAAGCCCAGAACGAACAAACGGCAGCATACTCCTGCTGGCTATGTTGAACGAGCGGTGCTACGAAGCTGAGGTAAATTTCAGAGTCGCCGGCCAGCGTATGAACGTATCATGGGTCCACACGAGTCTAAGAGTGTTGAAGCACACGGTCGGCATGAATAAGAATCCAGCTCAGCGGCTATATGCTGTAGTTTATTGTTTATTTGCGAATAAGTTATATAGCAATGTATTTAGCTGCTGTGTGATGGCCGCTCTGCAAAAGGTGCATGCCCCCTTTCAATGCTCGGGGGTCGAAAGCCCCTTACCTAATACTAGGCTCCCTTTTCTCCGTTAAGTGAGTGGTGCAGCAGGACTGAAGTGAATCCAACAGTCTACGATGTCGTCAAAGGGCGACATAAATCCTCAAATCTCACTATTCATCGCACAGCTTAGGCGGCGGCAAATAGTGGGATCGAAAGACGTTGCGCTCGCCACTGCGAATCTACTCATCCGATTTATTTCGGCAAGACGATGGACCTCTACAGAGAGCATGATTGTTCAGGTACGTCTGCTCGGAGCGCGGCTCGTGGAGGCTCAGCCCCACGAGTTCACCTGCGGCAATGTCATTCGTCGGGTACTCAAAAACATCCGGACTGTTGACGAGGCGGTCAATTCAGGCCGCACTGACGAAACCGAGATCGAAGAAGAGCTCGACCCCAGCACATCGATGTTTGGCTTGCTCTCTACCTCGGAGCCACACTCTCTTGCTGTGTCCCCGGCTCCAGCACAGGAGGGACTCACTCCCAGTGGCGCTCAGTTCGCTAACGAGCAGGCGCGAATCAAGGCTCGCGATAGGAGGAACGCGGTTATAGACGAAATCCACGGCCTTATTGACGAGATTATGAACGACGACCCCCTTTTCAAGTCCGGGATCGACATGATCAACAACAACGATGTACTGTTGACCCCCTGTCCGTCTTCAACTACCGTGATCGACTTCCTTCTGCGCGCCGCGTCCAAGCGTAGCTTCAGCGTTATAGTGACCGAGAGCTACCCAAATGGGACGGCTAACGCCCAGGACGTCGCGAAAAAGCTGAGCGCTGCGGGTATTCCCGCTACCGTCATTCCTGATGCTGCGGTGTACGCAGTAATGGCCAAGGTCTCTAAGGTGATCATCAGCGCGCGAGCTGTGCTTGCGAACGGTGGTTGCATCGCGTCCTCGGGGGTCGCTGTGGTATGCCACGCAGCGAAGCAATTCACAAAGCCCGTCCTCACCATTGCTGGCTCTTATAAGCTGTCCCCTATTTACCCCTTCGATGTCGAGAGTCTCATTGAGGTGGGCAACAGCGGCAAAGTCATTGACTTCAAAGATGCCGAGCTCATGGACAAGCTCGAGGTGTTGAATCCGTTGTTCGACTATATTCACCCGGAGCTGGTGGATATAATCATCACCGCCGATGGAGGCGTATCGCCCAACTTTGTTTATCGGCTTATCCTCGATAACTATAGCGTGCAAGACCAAACGCTCACGCAAAATTGACCTACTTTGTATATACGTTTATAGCTCACCACTGCGTATAAGTATTAATGTCAACTCCGATCCAAGCCAACACGATTTCTGTCCTCTGCCGCCTCGATAGTCTAGGTAGCTCTTAATCTTGAAATTTCACCGAAACACATACACACACATGGCTCGGTCGCGCGAGAAAGGATGGTAAATGTGGCCCATTTATTCACTCGGAAACACGCCTCTCGGGCTATACAAGCGTTAAAGGCGCAAAAGTGGACACAATTGGGGTATGTAGAGTTTCTGCATCGCGTGGCCGCTCAAAAGTCTGTAAACCAGCTAGAGCCGGATGCGCTCAAAGCGCTGTTCAACTTCCTCCCTCAAATTCATAACCCAGTACTCAGGCAGGTCTCGCTAGATCTACTGGACAGCCTTGGCTCGATCGATGCTAGAGCTATGTGCTGCGCATCCTACCTCTCCAGCGGTTCGTATGAAGAGGCCAGTGCCTACATTGATACTCGTTCTGACACAGCGAGTACTCTGATTTCGCTTGGTGGAGCCGACCAGGTTTTCGAAACCATTCTCGATGAAAACATTGCCATGCGTCCCGCCCTTTGGTCGCAGCTGTTCGCAGCCTATGTCGAAGAAGAAGACTACCACCGAGCGAAGGAGCTGTGGCTGCGGGAGGACCGGCCTACATTCAAAGCCGCGGGAGAGCAAACAATTCTGAAATTCATAGAGCTCATAGGCATGCACAGTGACAGAGACATGCTTCGGTCATTTCTTAGAAGCTCTGGCACCGGTGGAGACCTCACCTTGAGTAGCGGTGCTGTGGCAGCAAGCCTCAATTGCTTCAGCTCAGATAATAGAATCTGGAGTATCTTGAGAGAACACTCTGATATGCTGAGTCGCAACCTCGTACTTCAAGACGGGCGGCTTATCAGCGATGCACTCGCGAAGCGCGCATCTGAAATAGTCCAGCACAGCCGCGACGCGAACTCAGGAATTACTGATATCCAGGCAAACCTGCTTTTGCAAGGCATATACAGGCAAAATAGCTCACGGTCCGTTCTGCATATGTACAGACTTCTGGTCGAGGAATTTGAGTTCGTGCCGAACAGCGACACGGTGCAAATCCTCGCCAATGCCGCCTACCGACTGGGCAATTCTAAGCTTCTCGGCTATGCGATCTGGAGAGAAGCGACTGCCAAAGAAGTCGTGGTGACCCGAAAGCTCTGCGAAACCATGCTGATGTGCCAGCTGGTGGGAAGCGGGCACAGAAGCTCGCTGTTCTTCATTAGCGAGATGTTTCGCCGTGGCATTCCTCTAAGAGGAAATATCCAACGCATTCTATTCAGCAAATTCGAGCGCGCTGGAGATGGCCCCACGCTGCTCGAGCTCTTCCAGCAACGGCGCCCGGAGCGCCTCTACCTTGAATTCGATATGGAAGTGGCTGAGCAGGAGTCAGGACCGCTTGGGGAGCTCAAGCAGGCAAAGTCCAATGCCGACGTATTCTTGCATGGGCAGCGGTCCAGCGACGAGACCGACTTGCTCAGCGAGTTTAAGAAAATGCTCGCCTTTGATGAGCGCAAGGCATTGGGTTCCAATTAAAGGAATCATCATATTGTTTTAGCTACTCATGCAAAGTATCTCGCTATATATTATTACAAAAAGCTTTTGGCGAGTATGGTCACGACCTGAGCTGGCGGAGCCGCTCTTCAAGCTCGTCTTCAGCTTCTTCTTGCTGTGACGCCCGCTGTACACCGGCGGCGGGGGCCTCCCGCAGCTGGTGCCGCGTTTCTATGCCAGCGTCGTCGGCAACCTGGCGCATGAGCTCGTCAACACTCTCTTCAGGGGTGTCGACCGCTGACGCCGCGCCGGTGGCAGACTCGTAGTACGCCGCCGACGCATCCATATCCTCGAATTGCTTCTCAAACTTGTCCATAACCAGAGAAATCTGCTCGATGTTCATGGTCTCCATGGCGCGGTCCATTCCTTTGACAACTACTCCCATGTTATTGGTGAGCTGGCGCATTGTGACCGCGGTTTGCACCCTGGATGCCACTGCGTCGACACGAGACGCCAGCTTCAGGCAGTTTGTCTGCTCGGCCTCCTTTCGCGTCGCAGTCTGCGCATGAATGCGGGCTATATCCTCGCGCTTGTTAAGCAGCGCGTTCTTCACTTTCTTTACCTCCTGGTCATGTTCTTTGCCGGCCTTGACGCTCTGGCGGCGAAGCGATTTGGCAGCGAACTTGAGCTTGAATAGAGAGTCCTCAAGTTGTGGCGCCATCCTTCAAACTGCCGCTCAGACCTCCACCGACAACCTCAGTATATGTGAGTGTGGCTGACTTGCATGCTCGCCGCCACCGTAGAGGTATCACGGGGGTACACACTGTTCTCGGACGACGGCAATGGAGCGAACAGAGCAGGTTTCCTTAGAGGCTCGGTATATGCTTTGTTGGAAGCGAGCTAGATAATCAAAATACCCCAATTAGAGCCTTTTGTCTATATAATCGCGTTCAATTTGAACTATACATAGCTAAAGAGGGTGCTAACTGGCAGGAAGACAGGAAAGGCGAACTTAAGCTCTAATTCTAGACGCAGAGTCTCACAATGCGAGGTGGCCATCGGTCTTGCGCTGTTTCTCGACCCATTTGCTCTCGCCTTTGGCTCGTTCATCCATTAAATTGTCAGTCGCGTGCGACTGTCTCAGTCTCGCGTCAGCCCCTACCCACACACCTACGCGCGTGTGCAGAACCACTTCCGACGCACAGCAGCTAGTAGCCACCCACCTCATCCTGATGAGCGAGCCCGAGACGCTAAGTGTAGCGCTCGAAGCTGGCGGCCCTGAGGCGGCCAGTGCGTTGGAGCACATCGCTAATGGCGCGTCCCCCAGTCCAGAGCAATTTGAAGCGCAGGTAAACATTCTGCACGAGTTCATCGAATCCGCCGAGGCACCAAACCTCGTGAATGCAGCAACCATTGCTTTGGCGACGGTCATCGAGCGCACAGAGTTGCCTACTCCTGACCCCCTCGTTCGTGTGGCTCCCCTCGTATTGCCCTCATTGATTCGCGCTCTAGCAGCGGTACCCGCAATCCCTCAGCTTCCAGCTGCTTTGGAGAGCCTATGGCTTGCCGACCGCTCTGAGACTGACCAGGCATTGCGTCAGTGGGGTCTGGCCAATGCGGACCCTGGTGTCAGGCTTGCTGCGTTGGACCAGTTGGAAACCTGGATTTCTGGCCTCAACGGCAGGTTTGCGTTCAGAAAGTTCACGCCGATGGTTGTTTCTCTGCTTCGTGATACGTCTGAGCCAGTACGTAGCTCGGCATATAGAATTCTTGTCCAGTTTTTCGCGACGACCTCGGCGCGCGCCCGTGAGGAACTTGCTGAAATCATGCGAAAGCAGCATATTGATGAAAACACTCGAGACAAGGTTATTGCTGCCGTTTACCAGCGTGTTGAAGACCAAGGACCCAAGAGTAGTCGCTCTTCTTCCAGCTCTAGATCCGGTTCTCCGCCTGCTCACACCACAGCGTCGCCAGCGCCGACCCCGGCCTCGACCTCAAGCTCAACTTCAGAGACTGGCACAATCAACAGAGATCATTCTGAGAGCCATCTCGAATTAGACCTCGACGTTCTAAAGGAGCCTGCGTACGCAATTCAGCCAGTGGAGCCTGCGAATATATACTCTGAGAATGAGTTTCTCGACGAGATTGCGAGCCGGCTTCCATGCTTCGAGGGAAAAGAGACAGAATTCAACTGGTCTCAACGCCAGGATGCCGTACAGTACTTCCGTCGAATGCTCCGGTGCCAGTATGTCACCATTTCGGTACCCACCATCCGCGAAGCGCTGAGGATGCTGCTCAAGCCCTTTTCTGATGTTCTGCTTAGCCTCAGGACCACACTCGTAGGCTTCACTTGTCAAGCGCTGAAAGACGTCGCACTCATGTTTCCGCAGCATTCTGTCCCTGAACTCCTAGACGCCTTCTTGGAGCCTCTTGCTCACGTCGCCGCCGGAATCAAGAAGATCACCGCCACTGCTGCTCACCTTACCACCTGTTCGATCGTGATTCAAAGCCCGACAATCTCGGCGCGGCAGTTCCACATCATCAAGAACACGTTTCAGAGCAAGAAGCCCCATGCGCGTGCGTATGCACTGTATTGGTTGAAATGCAGTCTCGTCACCTCAACGCAGCCCTTGTCTGGTTTCGAAGACAAGGAATCTGAGATCGAGCAAATCACGATAAAAGGCATCACCGATGCTATGCCCCCCTCGCGAGACCTAGGTCGCCAAGTATATTGGGTTCTTCATGAGCTGTGGCCTATTCTTGCTCAGCGAATTGGTACAAAGCTGGCGCCGAATGCCGTCAAGTCTCTGCAGCTTTCCAAGCCAAAGTCCAAGAAACCTAGCTCTGAGGGCTCGAGTCTCACGAACGCAGTATCCAGCGAAGATGCAGCTCCACCGCAGCAAGGGAGCCGGCTGGTTATCGACAGTCAAAGGGCCAACGTGATTCATAAAGAGCATCGTCGATCGCCACAAACTCCTGTCATGGAGTTGAAAAGGAGACAGGTCTCTACCCCAACTAGTCGGTCAAGCCACCGGGATGTCATGACACCTATAGGAATGCCGCGTAGACCAGCCTCTGAGTCTGTGGCTATGTCAGAGTCTATGGCAGAGCTCAACCTCGGCGGATCTTCGAGTGGAGTCTCGAGTCCATTGCAAAGTCCAACCGAGACGGTATTGAGTGATCCTAAAGCGGTAGAGGCCTTGGTGCGTCAGAACGGTGCATTGTACGTGCTGAAAAAGCTGGCAGTCTCGGGAGTCACCCCAGCCGTGTCCACAAAGGTACTCCGAGTTGTGCGAGAACATGCGTCCGAAGTCTCATCGGCTGCAGACATCGCAAAGCTGGTGCACATGGACTTGAATGGCGCCTCTGTTACACAGAGAGCTGGGTACCTTCAGCTACTTGGGTGTCTCAATTACGACCAAGACACCCTCGACTCCTTCCGTACTGCGCACTCTCCTTCTCATCGCTCCACTTCTCTGTCGTCGCAGCCGTCGCAATCGTCATTGAGACCAGCGTCAGAAAAGACCGAACAGGTGGCTATTTATGCGGATACCAATATGTCCAGTGCCAATTCCTCCCCAAGCGAAAACCACACCTCGCGCTCTGACTTGTCTCGAAGCTCGGTCTCATCGCCTGCATCATCGCTGAAGGATTCGGATGCGGAGATGAGCCCTCTTGGGTTGAGAGACTCCATTGACGTGGTGGGTGCTGCGTCGCTGAGCTCGCTGGCCATTGGCCCGTTTCCGTCTACGGAGCCCGCTTGTAAGGCTTACATCGAAGGCCTGGTTCAGCAAGTCGAAGAGCACAAGGCTGGCCCCAGTGTGATTGCGACGCTTGCAGCCCTGGTCACAGCGTCCTCTACGCCTCCGTCGAGGAAGTCGCCGTTCTACACAGCTATAGATGTTTGGCGGCGCAGCTATACGTTCGGCATGCATTTGCGGGACGTGATCTTGGACTTCCTAGGTAAGTTGACCGACGCCCAGTCTGTGATTGCGACCTTGGTATTGCTGCGCGCATTGATAGTGACGCCAACGCAGGCTCCGGTCAACGCTTATCTAGATCCAATTGTGAGCGTTCGCTGCCTATTGCAGGTTTCGCAGACCCACGGAGGCAAACTTCTCGAAATCGATGAGCACGCCCTTCCCGCTGCACGCGACGCTGTGATGCAAGCTGGTCGATCGTTTGGAAGCAGATCGTTGCTGGAACTATTAGTGTCGTTTTACGACAAGGCTGCGGACTCAACTGCCAAAGCATTCATCGTCCAAACTCTCGAAATGGCTGTTGCGAACACCAACCTTCTCATCGACGAAGGTGCTGGTATCTTGCCTCTCGTGGTCAAGGCCCTGGGCGACGATGATGCCACAGTGCGCAAAGAGGCTTATCCAGTGCTTGTCACTATTCACCGGCAGAACGAGATCCTCGGCAGCTATGCCCAGACGCGACTGAAACCTGGGCAAAGGCGTCTGCTAGCTCACTGTCTTAATATAAGTTAATGCGTTATATTTTCGCAACTACCAATGCATCTACAATCCTTTTCACGTCCGCGTCGGGTGGGAGTAGTTATTGACGTAGAGATTTACTCCGAGCCGGAGGTTTCCTTGACAGCAGAGGCCTGTCGCGCCTTGGCTGCTGCGTTGTTCCAGCGCTTGATTGTGTCGTCCGTCTCGGCAGTGTTGCCCTGGAACTGAAGCCGGTTGCCAACAACCAGGGTAAGAGCGCCGGCCACGGCGAGACCACCAAGAACAACCAGGGTGTTGGACTTGTAGTTTTTAGGGATGAAATACCAACCGCCAGAGGGAGACCACGCCTCGCCTTTGATAGCACCGCCAGCCATTAGTTTGTTCTCGAGATGATGGTTATGGTGGTGCGGGCCGCCGAATCACGCATAGGCTAATTGGAACAATCATCACTACATACGCCTAGAGGTGCTAGAAAGTCATGTGACTCTGGGAAGAACAGTGGGTCGCTTCTCTCTGCGCGTTAGTGTTAATGTTCGTGTAAACGAGCTGACGTTTGGTGACCACAATAAGCTTGATTTGCAGCTACGTAGATAGTCAAGAAGCTTGCCCTATTCTTATTTGTTTAATTTAGTCAACATATAGCTCGTTAGAAGCAACCACGGTCCTGAATTGGTCGATCAGCCCTGAAGCATCGTCAACATACCGACGAGCCACGGCCTCAATGTCTTTCCAGAAAGACTCATTGATCCCGGGTTTTTGCTTAGGTGCTGATTTTACTGGTTGCGCGGCTGAGCCGACTGGTTTAACAGCGGTTTGTGTTTCGGTGTTTGCCTCGGAGCCCCAGTACACTTGAGAAGGAAGCGGCACATCCACCGCTTCTGTTGCCGTTACAAACATAACGGTGAAGTCAGTTGAGGGGAGTTCGCTTAACTGACGCGTATCGGTGATCACCTTCTTCTGCAAAATCTTGATGTTCACCGGCGCGTAGCTTGAGCTCGCAAGAGGACCTGTCGGGTCCGTCAAGAGGCGCTCTTTGAGCGCGTATATTGTGTCCGTGCGAGGCACAGAGTATCTAACGTGGAACTTTGGGTTTCTGATCGACTTCAAGCCTACTTCAAGCAATGATGTGTCGTGTTCAGTGTTAGTAGGACAGGGGAACGACGCTTCCATCTCAGGCAACGTTACGGGCCGGCCGTGTGTGCCTTCATAGTTGTCGTCCCATTCCTTCGGCGCCTCGGCCAGGGTACGAGCGAATGTCGCCTCAAATGCACTGCCGGCCATGGTCGGTTGTGAGGAGACTAAGCAGCACACATGAACTCGCTTAAGGAAGCAGCAGCCTCAAAGAGCCTGGAATTAGAGTTGGTTCGTTGTATAAATCGCCCTGAGCCTGGAAAGAGAAGGCGTTTTGATACTGACCGAACGGCTCTAAAGACAAAGAGGAGTCGTTTTTTTCAGTTAAGAAAGCAGAGGCGGTCGAGCGATTATTCAGTATAGAACCCAAGTTATAGGAAGATCGCTGGATAAAACGAATTTGAAAGGCTCTGAGTCTCTTAGACTCAACAACTGGTCAACCCTGGAGCATAAAGTGAAGGAGTGCGTGGGTAAACAGACTGTCGTGATGCGTGGTCCTCCCCGCGCTCCATCTCGGGTGAGGGTTCGCGCTCGCTGGAGTACCATCAAGCCCAGGTTATTCGTGATTGCCTGACTTCACTCTTGATGTTAGATGAATTGACAGTTACATTTCTACAATTAATCATCTTGGTAGGCCCCTCGTTATTATCGAGCGCTTTAATGATCGAGCGTTAGGCCCGTATTTTCTAATTTTGGTAAACTCTAGCTAAGCCGCTTAACCAGAACCTAAGGCGCTACGCAACTGAAAACTGGCGGGTTCGCCTCACGCTACACTTTCCTGGTCTCTCCAACTCGGGCCTCACTGCTATTTGCCCCTTCGTCATGTGGGCGGTCGGGAAGGCGACCTGCCGATTTGCATTATTAGCCAGCGCGTCGCACCCTAACCTCGTGGAGAGTCCTGATCACGGAGCTGAATATTGAGCGAGCTTGAAACCAAGCGGCGGGACGACAAGTGCGAGGCGCTATGGTGCAGCTCCATCTCACGGAGCCGAGCGCCCTGAAGACGGCGCTCAGGTCTTTTGACATTCTCAACGACCCTGTTTATGCGAATAAACAGCTGGGATTGTCAGGCCAGCTCGAGACCATGGCCTGCGATTGCCACCAGCACAAGTCCGAGGGCCCGATGTGTGGTCCTGACTCGGGCTGTATCAATCGCCTCACTTACATGGAGTGTGTGGGGGATCATTGTGGCTGTGACGAGACGTGCGCCAATCGCCGATTTCAGAACCACGAACACGCGAAAATCGACGTCTTCAGGGCAGGCAAGAAAGGTTTTGGTGTGCGCGCGCTTCAGGACATTCCCAAGGGCGGGTTCATCTACGAATACACCGGCGAAGTCCTGGACGACCGACGGTTCCAGCGACGCAGGGATAAGTATGATGAGCGCGGCGTCGAGCACTTTTACTTCATGATGTTGCAGAAAGACGAATTTATTGACGCAACGGAAAAGGGCTCAGTCGCGCGGTTTTGCAACCACTCGTGCAATCCAAATGCGGCTATCGAGAAGTGGGCCGTTGGCCCGCGGCTTCGCATGGGCCTATTTGCCAAGCGAGACATCAAAAAAGGCGAGGAGATCTGCTTCGATTATAAAGTAGATCGCTATGGTGCTACGGCCCAGCCTTGCTACTGTGGAGAACCTAACTGCAGCGGTTTTTTAGGGGGCCGGACGCAGACGGGCGGAGTGTCGCTTCCTCCGCCCGTGGTCGAAGGCTTAGGGCTCAACTCCGACAGCGCATTAAAATGGCCAGAGAGCGCCGAGCAATTGCTGCTGCACGAGTTAGAACTCCCAAGCGCCGACCGCGAAGGCGTCCTAAAAAATCTAAAACTTCTCGACCAGAAGAAAAGAAGCAAGACAACCGGGCTGCTCGCGCTGCTCGACGGGTCGCCCTCCTCAAGCTACGATGACCGCGACAACGAGAGCGGTTCCGTCGACATGGTGCTGGTGGCCCAGACTGCGCGGAACATCCTGATGAAGTCATTCGAAGTAAACGAGGTTTCGGAAGACATTCCAGAGTTCCTGCGAGTCCTGTTCCAAACGCAAGATAGGGGCTGGCTAGTCGCCCTGATGCTAGGCCGCGTGCTGAAAAGTAGCCCCTCAGCCGATTCGGAAATCTTGAGGCTCCACGGCTACGAGATAATGAGCACTGTCCTCAACCGCTGGAAAGACCGCGCCGATGTCCTGGTTCCGGGTCTCCAGGTCCTTTCAAAGTGGCCTAAGGTTACCCGGAATAAGATATCAAGCTCTCGTATCGAGAGCGTTGTTCGATCCATTGGTGAATCCGAAGACTCCGAAGCAGAGGTCAAGCAGCTTGCGCTCACACTGTTAAACGAGTGGAGCAATCTCGAAATGGGCTACCGCATTCCCAAGCGCAAGACCGAAGAGCCGGCCTCGACCGCCGACACAGTGCCAGACTCTGCCGCAGAGCCCAAGGCGGTCAGCGTCGACGAGAAGGGCAAAGGAGGCTCAGGTTCAAAGTCAGAGAAGAAGCTTGCGGGACCCACCAAGACTCTTTCTGACGGCCTTTCGACCCGTGTTTCTCTAAAGCGGCTTCCGCGAGGGTGGGAAATTGCCCAAACTGATGAGGGCCGTGTCTACTACGTCAACAAGGCGCTGAACAAAACCAGCCGCGAGTTCCCGAAGGATCCTCGCGACTCGGAATTCGAGGCTCATCGCCGCGAGCGCGACCGTCGAGAGTCGGAGCGACTAGAGGCGATCCAGCGTCAAAAGGAGGCGGACCGCGAGGCGCAGCAGGAGGAGATCAGGCGTATTATAGAAGCGTCGTCGGTGTCTGCTGTGGGCTCTCCCTCCGTAAGTGCCATTGCGACGCCAACTACGCCGGCTGGAACTACCAGTGGAACCAATCCCACTCCGAAGAACGAAACATCTGTGATTCAGGGCACGCCACCGGTGACGCCGAAAAATCCCAAACAGGCTAAGCCAGAATTCGAGGCGATATTTGCGGCATACGTTCCAAAAGTCGTGTTCGCGTTAGAAAGCGAGCTGGGACGAGAACGATGCAAGCGTCACGCGCGCGACATTGTCCACATTCTTGCTGACAAGGAATTGGTTCGCAACTCGGATCCGTCGTCGTTTGAGCTGACTCCGGACCGCAAAAAGAAAGTAAAGGGGTTTGTGCGCAGTTATATGGCGAAAGTCATCGACCACCACCAGCACCGCGCGTCAAATGCGGGTGAAGCAACTGCTCCAAAGCGAGCCAAGGTTGGGGAGCCCGCAGCATAGGCATTGTTGTAGTCTTTTTATATTATATGTATTTACACCTAGTTTCACTGCTTAAGGGGACGGAAGCCGATCTGCGTGCGTGCTTTATTCACCATACCCGCTCCAGCCAGCGCAATCACTCTCAAAATTTAGCGGAGGTGGCAATGCTTTTCATTGGATCTCTCTGAAAAGCGCTTAAACGTGTTAATTTAGGGGGAAAGCCTGATATAATTTATAAAGGCCTATCGCCGATTGGAGCGATAAGCGGTACGTTGGGGATTGGCCCTGATCTCCCAAACTCGTCTGACTCTTGGTTGCAGTCGCCTAAGTTACCTTCATTCTAATATCAACAGTTCTGATTCTTCGTCTTTGTGGGTTTGGCAAGACCTTCCCCTCTTCCCACTTGTGTATCAGCCGAGGGTGACTTGACATTCTCGGCGGTACCAAAGTGGTTCGACAGACTAAGCGTAATTAATAGCTATCATAATCGTCTCGCTTCGATGCGCCCCCCGGTTCTATGGCCCCCTACCCAGCGACCCCGTTATCAGAGGCGCTCAGGGTGCAGGAAAGCGGATAATCACCCCTTGCCCAGCCAGGTGGTCGGGACGGGTATATAAATACGCCAATCCTATTATCGTGCCAGAGCACCCGACCACTTATCCATGCTTCGCGTGTCTACCAAGCTACGCTCCGTGAAGGCGATTCAGCCTACCCGGCTCGGACGCCTGAGCGCATACCAGTCGTACAGCTCGCTTGCGGCAAAGGTGTTCCCTAACGAGCCCACCGCGCCCTCAGTCTCCACTGCGATCCCGGGCCCCGAGAGCAAAAAGAAGCTCACGAGTCTGCTCGAAACCTTCGACGGCACCGCCGCTTACTTCCTTTGCGACTACCAGAACTCGGTTGGCAACTATCTTGTGGATGCCGATGGCAACAAACTGCTCGACGTCTACATGCAGATCGCCTCGATCCCTCTCGGCTACAACCACCCGGTCTTGGAGGAGGTTGCGAAGTCTCCCGAGATGATCAATGCGCTCATCAACCGCCCTGCTACAGGTAACTTTCCCAGCGTGGACTACGATCACCAAGTGAAGGGCCTGGTGAAGCACGCGCCCAATGGCATGGACCGGGTGTGGACTGCACTGAGTGGTAGCGACGCGAACGAATGGGCGTACAAAGTTGCCTTCATCCACAGGGCGGGACAGCTGCGCGGCAACCGGCCGTTCAGTGCTGAGGAGCAATCTAGTGTGATGGAGAATCACGCGCCTGGCGCGCCGGACATGGCGGTGCTTTCCTTCAAGTCCGCCTTCCATGGCCGCCTATTTGCGTCGCTGTCGACGACGCGCTCAAAGCCTATCCATAAGCTCGACATCCCAGCATTCGACTGGCCCACGGCGCCATTCCCCGAGCTCAAGTATCCGCTCGCCGAGAACGAGGCGGCGAACCGTGCCGAGGAGGAGCGCTGCCTCGCTGAGCTCGATAAGACCCTTGGCACGTGGAAGGTTCCTGTTGCTGCCGTGGTCGTCGAGCCCGTGCAGTCCGAGGGCGGCGACAATCACGCGTCGCCGGCATTCTTCCAGGGAATCCGCGACATCACCGCGAAGCACGGCGTTTTGTTCATTGTCGACGAGGTCCAGACTGGCGTCGGCGCCACGGGCGCGATGTGGGCCCATGAGCTGTGGAACCTGACCTCTCCCCCTGACATGGTGACGTTCTCGAAGAAGGCGCAGACCGCGGGGTTCTTCTTCTCGAACCCGGACCTCCAGCCCAAGGAGGCCTATCGCGTGTTCAACACCTGGTGCGGCGATCCCGCCCACATCATCATTGCCAGCAAGGTCTTCGACTACATCGCTGAGAACAACCTTGTGGAAAGCACTAGGAAGGTTGGCGAGTACATCACCAAGGGCCTGAATGCTCTTCAGGACCAGGGCAAGATCTCTCGTGTCCGCGGTACCGGTACATTCCTTGCCTTCGACCTCCCTACTGCTGAGGCTCGCGATAAGTTCATTTCTGATGCCCGCGCCAACGGTGTCAACATCGGCGGCTGCGGTCCCAAGTCTATCCGCATGCGGCCTAGCTTGCTCTTCGAGCAGAAACATGCTGATGTTCTTTTCGATGTGTTCAAAAAGCTTCTTTAGGAAAGTCGCGTCCTCTTACCTCTTACCCAATTCATGTAGTAAAGCAAAATATGGCTGATATGGCTATTAACCCCTTAAGGTCTTATGCCCGTGGATTTCATCTCTCATGCTTCTCTGAGCTACTGTCCGATCAGTGCGACTTGCTAAATTTTTGGCAGAAACCAATCGGACAGCAATAGCGAGCAATTGAGCGCTGCTTCTATTCCTCCCTACCCGGCACCCACATCCACATAGAGACCCTTGCCGCCGAGCGCTGTTTCCTCTGTAAACATTGCCACATCACGGCCACACACAATCCTGAGCAAGCTTGAGCTCATATCCTTTTCGAATCCCGAGTAAAATGCTGCCATTCACTCTGGTTGATGTTGCACTGTATTTTTTTATGACTGTGTGGCTCTTGTTGTGGCGCCTTCCACTCCTCGGAGTTTTGCTGGTTCTAGTCCAAGTGCCTGTGTTTGTTTTCATCGCGCTGCCTCTTTGTATTCTGCGCGAGTTCAAAATCACCAATCTCGAGCGCAGAAACGCGCTCCGTCCCTATACTGCTATCTCCGAGTTTGCTGCCATCAAATACATCACCTGGGCTCTCAGAACCTTCCGCGCTTCGACAGTTGGGCCAATTCTGTTCGGAGAGACCCCAGCGCTTTCCATTCACAGCCTTCGGCGTCTCAAATACGGCACCGAGATCGTTGGAGACTTCGGGCGCTTCGAGGCTGAGCCGCACGGGTCCTTCTCAGGCTTCTGGATTCGTTCTCGTTCTCGCATAGATGTCGGGCCAGACCTTGTTATCTATTTTGTGCCTGGCAATCTTGCGGGAGTAGCATCGGCCTATTGGTACATTGAATACCTTTCGGCGCTGCTGGTTGAGCTTCAAGTGCGCGGATTTTCAAACCCGGCTGTGCTTGTCGCCAATATACAATACTACCAACTCGGTTGCGGGTACGTGTCTGCATTCAATCAAGTGCAAGACGGTTGGAACTACTTGATTGACGCTCATCCTTTGGCGGTCACCCTTGCCAAAGGTAGCGGAATCGGCGGTACTTTGCTACTCACTCTCTTGCTACACCTGGTCCGGCCTTTCGAGGCTCTGAGACACACGCAAGCAAGCAATTCGCGGTATATTACTCCAATTGCTTCCTCAACTGGACTGACAGATATCTCAGAAAGGGATTTGCTCGAGAGAACCTCTGCCGATGCCAATCTCGCCGAGCCGTTGGCCGCTGCAGAGCTAACCGAGCCACCGAAAAGCCCTTCTGAGGCTTCCACAGATATGGAGCACGATAGCCAACTGAGCACGGGGATCTTCACCCGTCGCAAACCAGACGGCCTGCTTCTTATCTCGCCAATTCCATCCTTGTTGGTTAGTCCCTCTAATACAAATCGGGGCGACATCATTGGCTCCAAGGTCCTGAGCCAGCTCAAAAAGCAGCTCGTAGGCAACGAGGGCACCGGAGAGATTTGGGCCCGGCCAGGAGACATCTCCGATGCAAAATGGTGGGCCGAGGCCCTCCCTTACCATGGGAGTGTGGTCATGCTTGGCGGAGACGAGTTTCTACGCTCGGAAATTGAGACCAGCGTAAGAAACATGAAAGAATCCGGCTCGATCGTTATAGATGAGGCATGCGATGATCAGCTACACGGCTGGCCCATTCTTGCGTCACTAATTGCTAGCAACCCATGCGACCAGGCAGTGGGCATCAAACAAGTCGCCACCCGCATAGCCCAGCTGCTGGTACTAGAATGCATGGGATAAGCCCGTCCATAACTGCGCCAACCATAAAGCTGGCCGTACCTATGTATTATTCGAGGAGTTTAGCTCAAAAATCTTAGATTTGCAATAGGAGCGATTAGAAGATACTAAGCTGTAGCCTCGGGCGCAGGAGCCTCCTCAGTGGCAGCATCCGTGCGCTTCCAAGTGAGAGGATTGATGCTTTGCTGCAGAAGGCTCAGAGACGACCGCGAGCTGCCGTCGTCGACGGTGAACTTGTTGATTGAGGCGTCGGCCTCGACGTAGACAAGGTTGCCCTTTTCCACATACTGCAGCATGAAGTCGATCTGGCGCTGGTCGAACGCAACAACGTTGAACCAAGAGGTCTCAGTCTTGCTGGTGCGCACGGCAAGCGGGTACCTCAGGTAGGGAACACCGTTCTTCGACTCCTGAGGCTCGATGGCGCCGCCAATGCGTCCAACGAGCGTCATACGGGCCACGTCGAGAGCGCTCGGAGTGGTGGAGAAGTGGCGGGCAGCTGAGGTCTGGAAACGGCGGGCAAACATGTGGGTGGTTCGGTGCACTAAAAGAGAGATGGTAGATGTCGGGTTTGTGAAACGCGTTCGGAAATACGGGGCTAGGGCACCTGGTGGCCCATCAGCGCTGCACGTGACATGTGACCTTAGGGCGCGACGCGTCAGTTGCCTTGTGTGAGCGCCACCACAACGACGCTAGCCGAGCGGTGGCGGAGGATGAGCTCCATGAAGAAGGTGAGCTAAGCACTATACAAATTGCGTAGCGTTAAACGTACGTCCGCATGGAAAAGGCAGATGAGATCGGTGGAATCGTGAGTTTGCTGTGAAGCAATAAATATATAATCTCAGACTTAACCTGATTTAGGCTCTTCTTTAAGCCCACTTTGCATTGGCTAAGTGAAGATATTACATATGGTATCGAGTTGTGAGCTATCCAGTGTAGCTAAAGGGCGAGAGACTGTCCCGCGCGTCTCATGGCTGGAGGCAGGGCCGCTGAGCGTGCAATATTCCGGCAACTAACCGCGTGTAGGAACACCAAAAGTATGATTGAGCGTATGATAGTGCTGCGCAAAACTATATCGAGGAGCCACTAAACAAAGATGCTCTCTTCCTAAAGCTGGCTCGCAATCTTGCATCTGGAGGGTCAACGAGGCCCTCTGTTCCAGCCTTATTCAGGTATGCCTGTATGAGATGAGGCGATAGGCTCGCTTCTAATAACTCAACTCCGAATAAGCGGCCTATGGAGTCTTGGAGTGTCGTTATGCCTTTAGTAATGGCTCTCGCAAGAGCAAAAAGGATAACACTCTTCTCGCTTACTTTATGGGCCGGCGCCCATCGTGATTTTATCTCAAAGTGCACGACCATTGACCAGATGCAATTGATTTCCAGCTCCGTTAAAGCATACTTCGCGGCCACCTCCTCGAGTTGGTTTGCTATTATACTGGCTACCGGTACTTTCTCAAAGACCGTTAGAGCCAAATCAAGTGGCTCTCCTTGAATAGGCTCCACCTGCACCGGGACCATGCGCAGGCGCTCTGGCCTCCATTCCTCAATCTTGCTTGTATCGACATCAGGGCGGGCAGCAAAGTACTTTCGGATGATAACGCCATATGCAATGCGCCGAATCTCGTGTCCTGCATCGTATGGGTTAATCAGTGCTTGGACATCGGGATAATCGACCAACTTGAAAGGGCCGAAAGAAATAAAGAAGCGGTGGTAGATATGCCCGCAGTTGATGAACTCGAGAACTTTACGCATTGGCAATGGAGGATTGATCGTAGAAAATCCAGGCCGATGAACAGGAGGATAAACACGGCTCTTCTCAGGAACCAGGTTTGCAGCTAAGGCCGAGCCAAGGTTGATGCACTTGATGGGCTTTCTATTCTTCAATTTTTGAAGTTTCAGCGGTACAATTTCCACTTTATGGGCACCATGAATGTAAAACCGGTAGACGTCGCTGTCATTCGTGAACACAAACTGGAGGCGATCGCCTCGATCCGGGCTTTCGTCAATGAGCTTCATGATCTCATCCTCGGCTTCAGTGCCCGAGTAGACTACTCTGATATCTTTGTGTGCCTGAAGAACGCGCCGCGCGAAGAAGTCCGCTGTGCTTCCGCTGGGTTTGACTCTGCGCAGATTCTGAGCCGAGCGCTCAATGCGAATCTTGAACTTCTCTTCGCTGACCATGGCATCAAAAACTATTGTGATGCTTCTTGGTTTCAGGTTTCTGAGTTTGCTGATGTGTTGATCCATCAGTTGCGGCATTGTGACGGATCCGTTCGGTCCAAATTTGCTGTTTTTGCCGTGTTGCACCCAACGGGGTGCATAATTCAGGCCATCCACGTAAAGGTCAGCACCAGCAAAATATGCTGGCGCATGATACTTTGCCAGGCTTTCGACTTGTTGATTAAGTCCTTGAATGCCCATTAGAGATCACTGCCTGCCTTCATAGCTGCCTTATATAGTCACGCAGCGCTCTGCCATGGAGTGGACACCCGGCGTTTCATAGGGCTGGGGTATCAAGATGCTGTCTCACCTGGAATATAATTATCAGTGTAGTGTAGTGAGCGTCGGCTTCATACCAATCAAAGTCATCCAATCACTTTGATCATGCCGATAATTCTCGACCTCATGCCCAAGGTCTCACTCAGGAACGACACATGTCCTTGGTGAAACAGGGGCTTCGGTGCTGTAATGTACGATGGGGGCACCATCTAAGAACCCTGAATAATGAATAATGAGATATCTGTTTAATTTTGAAGCTTCGTGCGACTAAAGCTTGCCCTCCTTTTTGTTGAGCCAGTAAGAGAGCCGGGCCTGCCCCACATAACACTCGCGTCCCAAACCACTTTAGTCAGTTGGCATTTCTCCACGCGACGTCATGATGGCTTCAGGGGATAGCGTAGAGGCGGAGCTACGCGTCGGCATGCTCGACATGGCGCTCGCAAAGCTCCTGTCCGATCAGCATCACACTATTGAGTTCCCGACGCTGCTGTTGCCGGTGAATGTTGAGGCCGGCTCGATTGTGCGTCTGACGTGCACACGCGCCGCCAAGGCGGAGCTCGAGGACGCAGAGCAGTTCAATGCGGTGCAGAACAAAATCTTGGAGAGCTTTGCTACGCATCTGCCGAGTAAGCCCGTGCTCAGCACTCGCAATATCACGCAAACCTCTGTAGTCCTTGAGTGGGATCCTATCGACATTGCTTCCGCGGATCTTCGCTATCTGGCGCTTTACAAGGATTCGCAGCGGCTCGGACTGATTCCGCAGGCGCTTAAGCGGACGTCTATGAAGGTCTCAAACCTTGAGATTGACATGCCGTACCGTTTCAAGCTGGTGTTGTCGACCTCCGCCGGCGACTTTGAGAGCGATGAACTCGAGGTGCAGACCCACAAGCTCAGCGATCTCAGTGGTGTGGTCGTCTGCTTGGGGTCTCTCAACCACTCGAGCATCTCGGCCGAGGAGATTGGAGGCACTCTCGAGCGTCTTGGATGCAAGCCAGCGCAATCAACCATCAATCTCGACACCACGCATTTCCTGTGCACCACTGAAGGCGGCAGCCAGTACGAGAGGGCTATGGATCTGAGCATTCCCATCGTGAGGCCAGAGTGGTTGAAGGCCTGCGAGGCCGAGCGTAAACTTGTCAGTGTGCGCGGATATTACCTCAACGCCGATCCCCAGCTTGTTCCTCCTCCCAGACAGCGCGTTATCGAGTCTTCGAATGCATCGGTGCAAGAACAACGCCGCTCTGAGCAGTCCTCGCGCGTCTCTTCCGAGAGCCAATTACCCAAGGGAGTTGCCGGCACGACAGAACCAGCCGATACGGCTTCGGACCCAGCCGACGAGAGCAGGAGAGCCTCCCCTGTGCGCGGGAGCGGGCATCACGTCAGATTCAGTGTTCCAGATGCCGAAAGTGATTTGGATTCCGGGGTAGAGCCTCACCAGGTCGCCGAAGCCGAGCCCGCCGAGTCGACAAACGAGGTCGGGACTTTGCAGTCGCAGGAGGAATCTAGTGCACCAGCTGAGCCAGAGTCCATCGAGCCAGAGCCCACGGAGCCAGAATCCACGGAGCCAGAGCCCACGGAGCCGGAGTCTGCCGAGCCAGAGTCTGCCGAGCCAGAGCCCGCCGAGACAGAGCCCACCGAGCAAGAAGCTGCTGAAGCAGAGGTCGGAACAACCGAGAGCGTGCCTGCTAACGAGGCTGAGCTCAACGTTGACCACACCGACCACGCGGACACAAGCGGCTCTGGCTCTCAAAACTATGCCCCGACCGAAGAGACCTCAAGCCTTGATCATCAGGAGGCTAGCGCGGTCGAGGCGAGTGAGAACGAGCCACCCGCAGCGGAGGAGGCCAAAGAGCCGTCGCCTGACAGTGATATCCCGAGCGGTGATACTCCCGAGACTCTGGGCAGCCCCCATACAGAAGATCTCGGAAACGACAGCGACGAGGCGGCCGGTGATGGATCAGGCAAGGAGAAGTCGCCTGCCCCCGCCGGTGCGAGTAAGGCAAAGAAAAACAAGAAGAAGAAGTCGAAAAAATAAAGCGGCAGCGCTTTTCCTGTGAAATAAATTAGATGTTTATCAACTTAGGCGCTTTACATCCATACAATAGACGTGCCATTAGGCCCGGGGCCATTTTACCCATACGATCATGGATGTCCACCACGGGGTTGACAGACTGCTTTGTTGCCTTTTTTATCACTCGCCAAAGATCTTGCGCACGCGGCGCAGCACAGAGTCCTTCTCTGGGTCGTATGGGTGGTCCTTAGATGGGATCTCTAGGACGGCTGGGAACGCCGCTTGATACGAATCGACTAAGCTGCGGATTCGCTCAGCAATGTGCTGATTGATCAATACAATCGCAACATCCTTGCGCTTGTTGGTGAACTTGTCGAATGCCTCAGCAATCTCTTGGTCGGGCGTCTGAGGATCGACGACGAAGAAGTTACGCTCCCCCGAGTCCGGCGTGGTCTGACCAATGCCAGCAAGCAGCATGCCTGTCACGGAGTCTTCGTCGCCGATGATGGCTAGTAGTGTGCGGCTCGAGTTCTCCTTCGACATACCGCGGATCCTCTCTTGTAACCCACTACTGCGACTACCAGTCGTCGGTGCCGGTAGCTCGTGGTGATGTCACGTATGTTACCACATACTGCTACACACTCGAAGCGGTTAGATTGGCACTGCGTGAGCACCCACCGGGGCTGAAATTACTGTGCCAAACTGAGCAGACTGAAGCGGGTATGCTGCGGGGACAGTTGGCTTACCAGCGGTACTTTTCCAGCACTTTCAGGCCTTTCGCGGGCCATTCGAAATGGCAAAATATCAAGCATCGGAAAGCTCGCCAAGATGCGTCCCGATCGACCGCTAATACCAAAATCGCAAACATGATCTATGTCGCAACAAAGGAAGGGGGTGGCCCAGACATGTCGCAGAACGTGCGTCTCTCTACTTTGGTGGAGAACGCCTTGAAGCAGAGCGTTCCGAAAAAGGTAATTGAAGGCGCAATTGCCCGCGCTACGAAGGCGGGTGCCGCTGGTGAGAACGCCCAGAGCATTGTTTACGAGGGTGTGGGTCCCGCGGGTGTTGCATTTATCGTTGAGGCTCTCACCGAAAACAAGAATCGCACCGCTCAACAGGTTCGAGCTGCATTTCTCAAGTTCAAGGGCTCCTTATCGCCCACGGCGTTCCTGTTCAAACGGCGCGGCTGGATTGATATAGAAGCGCCATTTCAGGACTACGACACAATCTTCGAAAAGGCGCTTGAATTCCCGGGTGTTGAGGATGTAGAAGAGGCTGGGGACGGCGAGTTCGTGTTGTATACGGCCCCTGAGGAGTTATCGACGTGTGCCAAAGAAGTCCGCCAACAGTTTAAAATCAGTGATATGGGCCTGGCGTTCGTCCCGGATCCTGACCAGTCCATTCGCATTGACGATGAGGACACGTCTACCCGCATCCAGAAGCTCCGGCTTGAGCTTGAGGGCCTGGACGATGTAAATACTGTTTATAGCAACATCAGAGATTAGCTTTTTTTTGCCTCCAAGTCGACACCAGCTAGTCAACAGTTGATTTCTGTTTCAAGATCTATAATACATTAATCGTTTTTATAGCTACGTTCGATTGTAGTCGCTGTCGTTTTTGAGAAATGCTCGCTCAGTTATCCTCGTCGGAGAGGTGAATGCTAAACGGTGAGTCAATGTCATCGCGAACATGCTCTGGAAGTATGTCAAAGATTGGCGGCAGATGAATTTCACGGCCTGAATCGTCAGAGTGGTCTCTGGGAGGGGGCAGGACCGTGCCATCGGCTGGAATCTTAAGGATGGGGAGCCTGTATAGCCTCGACGCTTCTTCAGGGTCAACGTTGAATAACGCACACATTACCCCGAACCAATCATATGATACTTCTGTCAAAATCTTTGGGATCTGGTTCACCACTTTCGCGAATGGGTCAAACTTGAAGCTGAGCGCTGGCTCGCGCACAGCGCACAGCCATGGTGATCTGCTGTGGCTCATTGTTGCCATCGTCCATACTTGCCCGTCTGAGTTCTCGCTCCAGGATGTCAAGGAACAGCCTGTCGTGTGGAACTGCATGCCAATAAAATACCCTCTGCTTTTTTTTCGTGCGTACACCACCGTGCCGATGTAAGAACTCCAGGAGCTCGGATCTGCCCTCTTCGAGCTTCGTAGAGGCGTCGGTCTTCAGAGACCGCAGATCCGAGAACACGAACTCTTCGAATTTTGGCCAGTTAATGATCTCGAGCCCGAATGCCTGAAACCGAAATATGAGACATCGAAGAATGGTTTGAGCTGGCGCGTAGAACGCGTCCTCCCAGCGAACACAGAATACTACTTCGTTATTTGGCAACACATGGCGACATATCATCTCATTATCATCATCGAACTGGCTTGGCGCCTGCGCCAAGAATTTTCTGAGGCCCCATAACGCCTTCGCCATAGTGTCATAATCCCCCGCCATTAGAAGTGAACAGAACGTGAAGCATGGGTTGCAAACTCAATAGTTTGTGAGAATTAATGCTTTTGGTTGATTCGTCAAGCTAATTCCACAAGCCGACAAATGAACCTCCTTTAGCCTTTTCCTGCCTGTTATCTTTCTCGGTGATGAGCAAGAATTACAGCGCAGTCTTATTCCCGGCTGCCACGAGACTTCTTCCCCAACCTCAGACTTGCGTAACGCACCACAACACAGATCACATACCTAGCCCTTTGTCTTTGGAGGGTTATGGATTGGAAGCCTTTTACGCTAGAGCAGGGAGCCAAAGGCCGACTTCATTAGCCACAGCCCATAAGTCAGTGGCATGGGCTTCTAGCACACCAGAAATAAGCTCTCTAGAACCATCTGATTCCATTCCTTTCTGCTCCATGGCGTGAAGTCAGCCGTACGGCTAATTCGGAACACGCCTACAGATATGCAGCCCGTTCCAGATGAGGTGTACATAAAAAACTGAGGACTCCTGCAAGAGGTAGATCGGGGACCTAATAGAGCATCTTTGATTGATATCACTTTTAGGATGTCAGTCTCGTCTGCGAGCCTCGATTCCTGAAATTAAACGCTATGAGGCTGACCATCTAGCGGGATCCATCAATAGGGTTACAGTATGGCTTTTATATGCTGAAGGCAGTATGGCCGCTGGCCGTTAGGCAGCGCTTTATCTGCTTGATCATAGAGGCCCTAATTCGAGACGCGTCTAGGCATGGATGACATCGTCGCCCACCCAGATTATCCCGGCCGCGCCTATTGTGGCGCTTACTCACTGAATCTCATGTGCTGAGTTACCGAACTCTGGTACTACTTGCCGCAGGCTATTAACTATATTATATACAACCCCAGGAATGGTCACTGATGACGCTAACGTTCTTCGTGATGCTCGCAGATATCGTTCTGCTCCTGAACTCCTTGATGCAGATGCCTGCATATGCCTGTTCCACCCCGCATAATGCTGCGTAATATGCAGGCTATCCCTGTGTGGGCTAAGCTAACCGCGGTGAGGGTCTAGCGATCGAGCTTAATAACGCGTTCTAGCCCGTTACGGCCCTCAACGCCCTCTCAGCTGGCCGCATTAGCCACTGGCTGGACTGCAGGTGAGTCACTCGGAAATTTCATCTTATAATCTTTTTTATCAGGCGTGACGTACAAGCACAGCTTTCTCATATTTCATATTAAGCTAGAGCAATAAAACTTGTGGGCACTTGCGCCGCAACGGTCATATGAACCGTTCATGCACTTGGACCGATGGCTGGCTTGAGGGTACCGCTCCGATTGCTGCTGCGTTCATCACACAGCTGCCGCTGCTGCCGCTAGGAGCGGGGGTTTGTGAAGCCCGTTACAATCTATAAGCGCCCCTTGATACGTTGGAAAAGTCTCCGCGAGCTCCGTTGATTACACATTGCTTATGCTCTGAGCCCAACGGATATCTGACTAAGAGAGGCCAGCACCTCGCGTAAGCCGACCGTTCGGGAAGACCGAACGCTGTTATTAGGGAGGTCAAGATGAAGCCCATTGTGGGACCCCTGGGAGCCTGGTTCTGCACGCTTCTGTCGGCTTTCGCCGTAGTCATTTTGTCCTTCATCGCCCTCATGTTCTACAAAGGACATGAGGAGTTCGTTGGGAGTACCGGCGACCCCGAGGATGGCAAGGCTGTTGCCGCCACGATTATGTGGGCCGTGCTGATCTACGCGCTGTTCTTGCTGTTCTGCGGCTCCCAAATATTCCTGAACAAGCGCAGCTCCAGTGTTACATTGTCCTAAGCTAACTAATTAAGCAGTTGTGAACCTTGCTCGCGTGCTCGCGCAGCCGCGGCGTCACCAGTGCTGCCAGCGCACTGTCCTGCAGAAGTTGCGTGAGGGGCCAAACGTAGGCATATATCAAAATATCAAGAATCCCAATCTCGTCCGAACCTTTCTCTTTGCTCACAATCTCGTCTAGCGCGTTGATTGTACTTCCGGCTCTCGCCAACGACCTCTCGCCGCCAGTATAGTCATCCCCGGTGCCTGCGCGGGCCTTGACAAATCGCCCATCGAGATGGTAATCCAGCTGAGCCTGCTGGATATAGCTGAATGGCCAGGAGAGCTTCGGTTCTGAGCTGTAGATACGTTCCTTCGCCGCTTGGTGTGCGGGGTCCATGACCGTCTCGTGCCATGCGTTGTCGAGCCAGGTCTCTATTAAGGATCTGAAAACCACAAAGGTGGGATCCCGGGACTCCTCGCGGAAGTACCGGCTTAGTATATGGTCCAAATTTGCATGGGCTGATCTATCCGCGTCGATTATGAACAGAGGAAGCGTCTCTGAGGATGACGCAAAAGGAGACCCTGCCTGCAGTGTAAACTCGACCCCCGCCCTGCGCAAAAGTGCGGCTGCCATCAAACACCTGGGTTCGAAGGGCAGACCACTTCTATCAACGCTGTAAACGACAAGCGCGGGCACAGCGTCTTCTGATCTCGGCGTGTTACTCTCGGGGAGGGTAGCGAGTGGGAATTTGTCAAAGACTGCCCTCACAGGAGCCGGAACCAGCATTTGCCACAATTTATGACCCCCAACGCCGATGCCCGAACCACTGCTCCAGCCAGCGCTCGTACGCTCGCTGCCGCTGGGTGATATCCATCCTAATGCTCCTGCAGTGTGCTCACGTGATGCGCATCATGTGCCCTGGGGCCGCGAACGGCGGGACACCACGCGGTGCGGGTTTCGTTGCATCTGAGAGGAGGAGAGCCAGCGACGCTAGTCATTGGTTGTACCACTTACGCGCGGGAGTCCCATACTGATGTCGCTTCTATCAACCGCGAGACTGAGTGCGTTAAAAAAATGGCCGCTGCTGCCGAACAATTACCATTACTTGTCTGCAGCAGTTCTCACTGTGATCAATAAGCCTGCCGAGATTCCAGTGCTTTTCAATTATGCGCTGTCTCAAACCCCGCAGGCTGCGCACAGTGAGCTAGCCGCCCATTTCCGTGAAAGCATATTCAAAACGGCCGCTTTGATTGGGCTGCCCAGGGTGATCAATGCGCTCACCGAGCTCAAGAATGTGACCCCTTCCGAATTGCGGGCAACCACCTTGCAAAGAGAGGACAAGTCCGACTATCAAAAGGAGGGCGCAGCTCTTTTCGAGCAAGTCTATGGAAAAATCACGAACCGCATCCACACCCAGCTGGGGCAGGCCTATCCAGACCTGGACTGGTTCGTTACGAAGTTCGAATATGGCCCATTGCTCTCGTACAGTAAGATACTGAATCCCAAAGAGACGTCTCTTGTGATCGTTTCGGCACTGATTCCGCAAGACGTCAACCCCCAATTGAAGGGACACCTCAAAGGGGCGATGAACAACGGCGCCACGCGCGACGAGGTCAACAGCTTGCGCGCGATGGTGCTGGAAATCAGCAGCTGGTACGGCGTTCCGTTTCCGAACGAGGTCAGCAAACTGTAACAATTCTAAGAAAAATAGCAACTGATGTTGATAAAAAAAGGAGTATAAATTATGTTGGTGCAGTTGATCGGCGCACCAGTGCGCGCTCGATCTCCTTTTTAGTCTTGCTAACCGTTTACTGGCTGGCCTCGGCAGCCTGGAGCTGGGGCTCAGGCTTGGCCTGCAGGTAGTTGCGAGCGGCAGGCTCCTCGGTGTCGCGCTCAGGCTTGGGCTCGTGGATGATGATCTGGTCGGGCAGAGTGGTCTTAGGAGCACCAACCTTGCCGTTCAGGGCAGGGTCGCGCATGATCTTGACCTTGATACCAAGGACACCCTGGCGCAGCATGACGTGACGGGTGGCAGACTCAATGAAGTCGCGAGCGGGCTGGCCGGAGTGGATCATGAAACCGTCCTGGAACTTCATCGTCTTGGCACGGGCAGCGCGCAGCTTACCAGAGACAACAACCTCAACACCCTTGGCGCCCGACTCCATAACGTGGCGGACAACACCGTAAGCGGCACGGCGGATGGCGAGACCGTTGAGAAGCTTGTAACGAAGGGACTCGCACTGAGCGACAGCGGACATGCCACGGTCCTGAACGCGGTCAGCGAAGAGGACAAACGAGCCAGACGGGCGCTGGAAACGCTTCTCGAGAAGGCTGGTCAGCTCACGCAGGCGGCGACCGTTCTCGCCGAGAACAGCCTGAACGTGGGCAGCGCGGACAATGATCTCCGTCTTGTAAGGGGTAGGACGGATCTCAATACCGGCGTAGCCCTCCTCGGCCAGCTCACGAGTGAAGAACTCGTTGACCTCGGCGTTGAAAACACCGTCGGCAACGTGCTTACGCTTGATAGAAACGCTCTTAGTGTAGGGGATCGACATGGTATATGCTGTCAAAACCAACCGGCTCCAGACGATGAGAAAGTTCAGGGCCGGGGGGAGGCCGTTCCCTTACTATCACGTGGTGTGTCTAGATTTGAGTCGATCCCACCCTCGATCGTCGCCTTCCTTGACAGCGTTGAGCTTGCTGACATATGTCAGCCCTGAACCCTTGGCTTAGGCCATTCAGTATCCACCTACGATCTCCTGGTTCAGAGTGTGCCCGTGTGCCTGTGCGTGCGTTTAGTTCGCTAAGAGTCGGCTGGCTCTCTAAGGGATCTGATCAGAGCTGGCCCACGGCCCGCTTATGCGTAGTGTCAAACCGCCTCCTTATCATTAGCTATGGCTTTGAATCTTTATAACGTTACCGTCCAAACACCCTCTGCAATCAACGCTAGTGAAGTATGCTTGTTTTCCCAGGATCGGGAATTTCTAGTTCTGGCCAAGGGGCAATGGCTTGAGGTCTATACGATTGAGGATGGTGAGCTGTATCTGAAGTCCAAATCAAAGGTGTTTGCATCGATTCGCGCCATGAAACGCATCTGTACGCCAGGTAGCGCTATAGATACGTTGGGTATTACCAGCGACTCCGGAGACTTCGTCATTCTAGAGTATGAGCCCAGCCAAGCTATTTTCAAGAAGCGCCTGGCAGAGCCCATCGGTAGATCTGGGCTGCGGCGAACGATTCCGGGTGAATACTTGGCAATTGACCCTAAGGGAAGGGTTGCTATGGTTGCCGGTATTGAAAAGCTCAGGTTGATATATGTTCTGCATTCAGATGGCCTTGGGTCGACAATTGAGGCACACGCTCCGAGCACATTCTGTTATGAACTTATAGCTATGGATCGCGGTTACGCTAATCCGGCCTTTGCAACGCTCGAGCGTTTCAGGTTTGGTTCGAAAACAGTGGCAATGTACGAGTTGAACCTTGGGCTCAATCATTTAATCAAGCTGTGGTCATCTGAAGTGTCTGATGAAACCGACACTCTAGTAGCGCTGCCTGGCGGTCGCGATGGCCCCTCTGGACTGGTTGCTTTCTCCAACGATAAGGCCACTTATTTGCAGCCCGCTAACGGTCAGGCCAAGTATGCTGTTGACCTCCCGATGCCAGTTGTTACTGCCACCATTGTACGAGGTCGGTCACCTCATGATTTCTTCATAGTCGCCCAAATGGTAAATGGAGAGTGTTTGAAGCTTTCTCTGAACGATAACGGTCTATCCTGTTCGAGACTCGCAGAATTCCCGCGGGCTTTGGAGCTGCGTTTCATACAAGCTGGGTACCTTTTTTTCAATTCGGAAAGTGGCGACCACATCCTGGCTGAAATCGCTGGCTTCGAACCAGTGCGGCTCGAAGAAACGAGCAGTCTGCATTCCATAGCTCCCTCGCTCTGCTCTCTATTACGGCGCAAAGAGTTAGTTGTGGCAAATGGGCTAAGCAATGACGCCCGTATCTCTCGCTTGGAGTTCGGCAAAGAGATCGAGGAGCTGGTCTCTTCTGAACTTCCCGCTACTACTGAGGCTGTATACTCGACGGGTACATCGGCCTCTGAAAAAGCCCATCGTCTTATCGCGTTATCATTCGAAACCACTACAACATTTCTTTCGGTGAAAGACGACGGTTCTGTGTCTGAGACCTCCGAAGGAGAGACTGGCCTAAACTCAGGCGTAAAGACTCTTGGCATCCAAATGCTGGGCGATGCACTTGTACAGGTCCACCATTCTGGAATTCGGTTTGTTCTAAATAAGACCCCGACGCCATGGTTGGCTCCTAAAGGAGTGACGGTGACCGCCTGTGCGTTTTCTCCTAGCCAAGTTCTTCTTATACTTGATGACGCTCAGGTAGTTTACTTTGAGCTACAAAACGGTGTCTTAGTCGAATCCAGCCACCGGATAGAGTTGCCGTCGAGACCGACAGCAATATGTTTTGAGGGCGTTGCTGGCTTTGAACTTCGTGCTCGTCATCTTTTTGTTGCTTGCGAAGACGAAACGGTTCGAATGTTCACTACGGCAAATTTGAAACAGCAAAAATTGTACAAAACCCCGAGCTTGGTAGTATCAATGTATCACTCGAAAAGGTTGCACTTGGGACATGCGAACGGGATGTATTCTCATCTCCACGGAGACAAGATGCAGACGAGAGTTCTGGGCAGTGGGCCTATAAAACTTGTATCATTGGCTGCTGGAAGGCTGTTGGCTATTGCATCTCGTACCTGGGTAATCTTGGGGGACGAGGCTGTCCCATTAATTGGCGCCACTTCTGCTATCACTGCAGCGTGCTCTTTCAATACTGAAGACCTAGAAGATGGGGTTTTGGGCATACGCGGACCGTCTCTTCTTGTGTTCTCTATCACGGATACGAGAGATGGGAGCAGAACGGTTCAGCGTGCCATTTCACTCCCATCGACTGCTTCGAGGCTAGCGAGAAATACATTGTCCGACTACGGGTATGCCGCAGGATCAAGCGCCATTTCTGTGATAGACTTAGCCGCAGCTGATGCCACAAACCTCATTTCCTCAGTCGAATTAGAATCGCCTTGTCATGCTTGCACCAATGTTCGATTCGACTCAATAGGAAAGGAAGTGCTTGTGGTTGCGACTAAGCTTGGCATTAAAACTTTTGAGTACCATGGCTCACCTGCAGGAAGTCACCTACAGCTCTTACACGACACACCTGTGATTGACTGCTCTGCTTTAATGGCTTTCAAGGGCGCACTGCTTGCGGCCGTCGGGAAGACCCACCTTGTTCTTTACGATATCGGCAAGAGGCAGCTGCTGCGTAAATCAGAGATCCACCTTTCTCAGCTGACTTTCATCAAAGAGCTTCGTGCCTCGCGCGACAGAATATATGTTGGGGACTCTCGAAACTCTGTCACCGTGGTTCGGTATGGTATTTCTGGCTTTGACATACTTTTTACGGACTCTGTGTCTAGAAGCGTGACCGCTCTGCTTCTTCTTGACCACGCTACCGTCTGCATCGGAGACCAATACGGAAACCTGACTGTGCTTCGCTGCCCCAACACGCGGGAATCGAAAGCTGTCTGCAACTATCTGGAGTTCATAGCTCACTGCAGTGTCTCTGATGGGATTGTAAGTTTACAAAGAGGGGCCCTATCTCCTGTCTCAGGCACCGATGCGATCGTTTACATCGGCATTCAAGGCACAATAGGGTCGCTAATACCGTTCTCATCAGTTCAAGAGGCGCAGTTTTTCCAGCAATTTGAAGCTGAGGCAAATAGCCGCCTAGAACGGTTGGCCAGTAGCGGGCCCCTCACTCCGCGAGGCACTCCAGCAAAGAGCATTGTGGATGGGGACCTCTGTGAGCTGGCTGCAACCACCCAATCGATTAAAGACAGTGATCTTCAGGAGATTGCGACTATATTGGAAACCGATGTCTTCTCGTTGAGGAGTCGTATAACAAGCTTTCGGGATCGGAGCGTCATTTGAGTGGCGTCACGCGTTCTTTATATAGATCAATGAATTTGAGCGATTATATTATAAATAACTATGTACAAATATAGGCTGCTACGCAAGCACTTTGGCTTTCATTACACCGGGTTGGTGAGGGTGACCAGCTCCGAAGTCAGCAATATGGAGATCGCCCTTGCGGTCCAAAACGAGCAAAGCACTTCCGTCGGGTGTGAACCTTACAGCCGGGGCATAAAACATGGTTTTCCCCGGTGCTACCTCCAAGCATATGCTAATTCTACGCGTCTCAGTAGAAACAGATGGCAAGTTGACCACGTATATGGCACCAGACACGTCGGCAAATGCGGCTCCGTGGCCCCTGGGTGAGGGCTCGCAAGACTGAATAGAGCTTCCCATCTTCTCGAATCTCATTATCACAGACTGTGGCTGCCCTGTAGGCACAAGCGACTGCGACGCCCTGCTATCTGCCTGGATCTTGCTCAAGCTCAGCTTGGTGTCGAGGATCACAGGAGGAGACCCCGGCGTGAACGAGGAAATTATTAGGAACTGGCTGTTCGGCAAAAACTTGATGCCCGTGATTCCTTCGGGTCTTTGATCTGTACCGGCGATATCATCGTCTTCTGGGACTGGAGGGGCCTTTCTGCTGCTCCTCAAAAGGATTCGAGGCTCTCTATAATCAGCGAGGGAGATAACGAAGAACCGCGACTCCCTATCGGTTGAGCAGACGATGGCACTCTCCTGACTATTTACAGAGATCTTTTTGATCATGTCAGAGTAAGGGCTAGTGAACGTGATTGTGTCGACGTGCTCAAACGCCTTGCTATTTGAAAACATCGTTGACGGGCAGATGAGAATGACCATAGGCTGAAGCGTCTTGGTTGTACGGTCAATTCCAGCGATGGCGATTGCTATGATTGCGCCTTTGATGGACACGTCCAGCGCATCCACTCCGAACCTAAGATCCCGCTCGTAGATGATGTTCCCGCTCTCGAGGCTTATAACCGCGAGCCTGCCGCTATGGTTTGCCATTACGACCCAGTTGTTGTTCATTGATACGAAACTGTGCTGGTTGCCTGATTCCGGAAATGCCGAGCCCTCGAACTTGAGCTTCGGCTGCTCATTGTAGTCTGGGGGAACTTCGTATATGGAGTACTTGGACCCCCAAATGAGCGTCATGTGCAGCGTGTCCGGGGATATCGCTGGAACAAACAGCCTAGACTTTTGGCTTAAAAAACGCCTCGACTTCATCGGGTGCATGAACAGCTTGCGATACACGGGGAAGCACTTGCGGAAGTACCGCTGTCTAGTCGACGCCGAGAGCGCGAGGTGCAAGTTCGGCCCTGTGGATAGCGACGGCGGCGCAAGATGGGCCTTCGCCGGAGACGCTGGGACGATTGACGACCCAAAAGATGAGCTCAGTGGCTCCGCGTGCGCCGACACGGGTGACATGCTCAACTGTGAGATTTGGGCCCCCAGATACGAGGTCCGCGAGTCTGCGCTTCCAACCGAGATACCCGAGTTGTCCAGAGAGACCCCTGATGCGCTTCCGGGAATCACAATGGCGTCGCTTGGCGGCTGGTCGACGTTCAGAGCGGCGAGCCGGATCGCGTCAATGAACCCCATTCCGCTGCTGATTGTGGGTGACGCGTCAATGTTAACGGTGGATGTTTGTAGCGAAGGCGAAATCCGGCCATCAAGTAACGAATTTGTGTCCGCAGACGAATTCGTACCCCGCCGGGACCCGAATGACCAATGTTTCGGTGTGGTGTCCTTAACCAGCTCTGCCCGGCGCTGCGAGACCAGGACGTTAATCCTGTCGAGATTTGAGCTCGCGGTCTCGAGGTCTGCCTGGGCCTCAGGCGCAGAGAGCCTTAGCACCTCGTCGAGGAGCTCTCCCAACTCCTGCGTGTCGCCGGTCGCCATGGTGAGCCCCGATCTTGGGGCGCTCGCGATTTCTGGCAGGGAATAATACAAAGACCACCTGACTATAGCGTGCTTATCAGTGCATGTGAGTAGAGACTCAGGCCCAGCTCAGGTGGGCTCCGTCAATCTTTGGGCCAGGAGGGCCACAAAGCGCAGCCAACCGGCAACAGGCGATGCCGAAATATAATACCAGTCCCTGATCGTGTCGTTCTGTATATTCACGGCACTTCCGTCGGCCCCTTCTAAGCCCTCTTATCAAGGCAGGGTTGGGGTGACTGCTATGATGCGTAGCTCATGAACAGCCCCCCTCCCTCCCCCGCTGCCCTGAGTCGCTTGGGGCGCCGCGCTCGGCTCGCTATCAGCCTCCCAGTGCCGGGAGGCAACGCGCGTTAGGGTTCGCCAGAGCCGAGTATTAAACTCGAGCAGTGGAGTCGCTATTCTCGACGCGCGGTCGGCCGCTCTTGAAGAAGCAGTGCGTGAAATCCGATAAATATTGTTACAGAATGTACTTCTATGGATGGCAGCCTTGATGCGTGCACAAATAAATAAGTTCAGCCTTGATCCGCTGCGTGTGAGGCGGCGACGCTCGCGAGCATCGGAATATGAGGGAAAATGACGCACTAAAGCAAGATGGCACACCAAGTGGTGGGCGCGCGTCGTTCAGGTAACATTTAAGTATTGCGAACCATCTCGTAGAACTGCTGGTCGCTGAGCAGCGCATCAGCTTCTTCTTCCTCGCCTCCAATCCACTTGCCAAATTTCCTCATGAACCTCTCGTCGGCATGGCGCCATTCCATGGCCTGCCGCGTGCTCACTTCAAACACCTCGCGGTCACTGCTTTCCGGACGAGTGACGCTCCGCCCAAATTGAGCCATAGACGCAGTACTAGTTGTGCTGGCCATGCTCTCGTTTGTGAAATGCCTCGCACCCATGCCGTGGCGTGGCGCCTGTGCAGCTGGGAGGTCTGGGTGTGAGGCTTGAGGCAACATCTGCGGTGGTGCCGAGGGCATGTCGTCTATACCTGCAAACGGGTCGTCATACTCATCCTCGTTCTCATAGACCCAGAGCAAGGTCCGATTGTCGAAAACCATGCCGTTGTTGGACACCTGCTGAGCATCGCTCCGCGTCTTAGGAATTAGTGTCGGGCGTATGCCGTCCGCCAGAGTCTCGAACCGCATCTCGTCGAGCTCGTTCCCCTCCCACATCCCTGTCAAAGGGTTGAGGGTCATGCCATTGCGCACCTGTCGCGAAAGCGTTTGCGTGGTGTTTTTTATAAGGTTGGGCTGCTTGCTTTTTTGCCGGCCCCATTCGGCCTTGCTGGGCTTCCTTGCCGGCTCCTTGTACGCAGTCAATGGCCGCTGCCGCGTTGGAGTGGGCGCGGTCCCTGTTCTCGGCCCTGCCGCTTCAGCTACTGTTGCTGGTGCTGCTCCCCGGCCAAGATCGACCATGGACTGGGCCGCCCGCAAGCGGAGCGGTGAGGAGAAGTCTTTCGCAGAGCGCTGGTTGGGGAGCTGGGCAATTGAGCGCATCCCGCGAAGCATCTTCGACTGGGTTGGCGTTTGCGGCGTCTGCAAGCGGACATTACGGTGTGCGGTTCCTGTTTTCACCCGGAGCGTCAGTTGCTCGAGATCCAGTCCGAGCGTGAGGTCCTCGTCCTCGGAGTTCACCTGGTCCGCGTACCGGAGCTTCTTCTTTCTCGCAACCTGGGACAGCCGCGCTGCCTCGGCCGCCGCCTCCTGCTGAGCCCTTTGTTGCCGCGACTTGAATCGCGCCGCCAGCTCAAGCTTAGGGTTCTTCATCTCATTGTCGTCGAAGTCGAACCCAATGTCGTCGTCCTGGTCCCAAGACGTCGGCACAGACGATACAGACGACAGCGAAGCAGCACTGCTTGCTGATGCTCGGCTCGGTGATCTGTTGCTCGAGTCCGACAAGAAGGCCTCCGGAAGATTGTCATGCGAGCCTTGCGGAACCGAGCGGTGCTGTACCGCGCTCTCAAACTCGTCTGCGAAGTCGTCGTCGTCGTCGAAATCATCGAGTTGCATCCGCGACAGCTTGTTTCCCCCGCGCAAAGTGGTGTCACCCTCCCCCAGAGGAATATCACTCTTCCATGGGTTCGGCTGACGCGCAGGCCTTATGAATTGGCTGGGAGGTGCCTTCAGCGTAGAGAAATCCTCATCGTAGTTCTCCATGGCTCCAACTCAGACACTCGCCAGGCAGGGCTGGGTTTCTGTAAACATCTCCTCCGGGGGCAGGGCATGATGGCATGTGATTTCATCTATTTCCGTGCTAATTGATTGACTCGAGCGACCTACGAACCTGATAATAGAATTTTTTATGACACTTCATTGTGCACAGCACGAGTTTCTTCTGTGCGTTTCGATCGTGGCTTCTGACCAGCACACTACGACCACACGGTGGCTGTGACCCAATGCTATCTGATTAGCCATCCTATTTTAAATTGGAGCCGAAAATCGCTGGCTCCAATGAGATCCAACAGCGGTTACGGCGATCGCCAAGATAAACTTCAGCGTATGGAAATAACTTAAATGATATTACATGGTTGGAATAGGATTTCTATTATTGTCTCTTTCTCAGGGCAGCCAGCCTGGCAGGGTGGACTCCACTGGCCTCCGCCTCGACAGCTATGGCTTCATTAGTCTCTTCAGAAGCATCAGGGGCTCTCTCACCGGTTCGCTTGGCTGTTTGGGACTGTTGCTCAGAAGCCTTGCGAGATCTCAGCTCCTCCTGGAAATCACTGTTCTTCTGCTTGATTTTGTCCTTTCTGTGAGCTGAGTTTCCTCCTCCGCCCGCAGAGAACTCAACATTGATGCGCCGGTTTTTCATAGTCGAGTGGTGGAATTGTAGCGCTTGATGCATCTGAGCGGAAGCATTCTCGCCAGCGAACTCGAGGAAGCAAATTCCCTTCTTTCTGATCCGCACAGCAGAGGGCCCGGCGGTCTTGAAATGCTCCTTTATATCTTGTTCAGTGACATCGTAAGGCATGTTTCCTACAAATAGAATGTACCGCTTTTGCGTTGGCCGTTTAGGAGGAGCCGTAGCTTCAATTGCTTCATGCTTTTCTTTTGCATCTTTACGAGCCTGCTCACGGGCCTTGGCTCCTTCCTTGAAAAGGGTCTTTCTTAGCTCCTGACGACTGGCCTTCGGCATACTGGTTCAGCGGCTGGCTCTATCTTTTCCCCTCCGCGAAGCTCACGGGAACCATCGAAATTTTTTAGGGATAGGTCTTGTGGCGTTCCCTGCCCAGAGAACATCGGTGTCCGCGCAATAGGACTCCGCCAGCGGTACTAATAGACATTCAATCACAGAAATACAAAGGCCACGTAGAATTAATAGTGCTCCGGTTCAAAGCCGAGTTTGCCGCAGGCACTCCACAACAGCTACGCTTATCTTATCATGTACTAGCTGGGATCAGAGGCCCCGAAAGAGGCTAGGTAATTCCGGTATCTTTGTAGTACAGTATGAGTGGTAAAGCGAATTGCATCAATCTCCATAAGCGCCCGGCTCAGCGCCCTGAACAAAATTGCCACGACCCACCTAGAGCTATAAATATTAACGCGTCGCCTACGCGCGCATTACATAAGTAAGTGGGTGATCCGGGACACGTCGGCAGAGCAATTATTCGCTGCTTCGACTGACAACAGAGAAACTTTCCCAGCTATGGCAGACGCAGCGGCAGCTCCCCTGCCCGCCCAACCTAATGGTGGGTCTGGTAGCCCGCCCATCAGTGCACCTTCAGGTAGCGGCCGCCAACCGTCGGCTCAAAACGCTGGAGCTGACTCCGGAGCAACCAACAAGGATGAGACTGCGGTCACTCCTCGGCCAGAAAGCTCTACATATCTACTCAACGACCCCAAACTGAAAGAAATTCTTCTGTCTGATGTCGGTGTGGAGGCGCTTCTTGCCCGATTGAAGCAGTCTGTGTTCACGATGAAGGAGTTCGCCACTTACATCAAGAAGATGGCCACCATCGAGGCTGAGCACAGCGCGCACCTAAAGAAGACGTCACGCACTATGACAGATATGTTCAAGCGTCCTGAAATCAAGAAGGGCACCTGCCAAAATCAGGTCTTAAACATCTTGAAATCCACAGACCGTTACGGCGATGCTGGAAATACATTTATCGACTCTATGCACCGCATGCATGACGAGCTTATGGACGTTGTCCGGTCCATCGAGCGCCAGCGTAAGACGACAAAGGAGACTGCGCTGCGGCATGAAAAGGCGCTGATCGACGCAGAGCGCGAGGCCGAAAAGGCAAAGTCGAAGTACGACTCGACCTGCGAGGAGCTAGATCGTGCCCGTGCTGGCGACCCGAGCAAAAAGCTAGCGTTCAAGTCTAAGAGCGAGGAAGAGCTGCATCGCCGCATGACAATTGCCGAGGTGGATTACCAGCAAAAGGTCGACGTTTGCCAGCGCACCCGGCGTGAACTGGTGGAAAAGCTCCGTGTGGAGAGCATCCGCACGCTTCAAGGGCTCGTTCTCGAGTGCGACAATGCTCTATCGCTGCAGGTTCTGCGGTTCTCGAACCTGTTCGAGACTCTGCAGCTAAATCGAGGCTTCGTGATTGCCCCGATCAAACCGCGGAACTCGCCCACTGCTAACCTTGCACTGAAGGAAATGGCCCTCAAAATTGACAGCGAGCTTGACTTCTACAACTATGTTTGGGGCATTCCTAAGACTAAGCCTGTTCTCAATCGCTCGCCTGTGGCGTTCAAGAAGCATCCCACAATGGGCGGATCGAAACCATCGAAACCACCGCAGCAGGCCCCTAAGCCCTCGCGTCCTGGGGCAACCACAGGATCGATTCCTCCGCCATCAGCTGGTGGGAGCCGCTCCACTTCTGGCCAATCTTCTCAAACTGTTATTGGGACCCCTGGTTTAGGATCCACAGCAGGCGCAACAGACCGGACGGTCAGCGGGGCCTCAACTTTAACGAGCGGCTCGGTTCCGCCGCCGTCGAAGATGATATCGAGTGGCACCGCGAAGACTGGCCCCGTTCTTGGCAAGATGTCAAATTCCAACTACTCGTCGACAAGCGTGCCCACGAAAGTTGTCCCACCTGTTGCTGCCGTCCCTGCAGCCGCCTCACCTACAGCAGCAGCAGCAGCCACCGCTCCTAGCTCGCTAAGTGCGCCAGAGGTTCCAAGCTCTCAACCAGCGGCTCCTACCCCTAGTGCTGGCCCTGCCGCTACCGATTCTGCACCTGAAAAGCAGGAGTCGGAGAATTATGATCCATCCAAGCATGGCCTGCCTGTTTATGGGACCCCTCTTGAAGACCTGCTGGACTACGAAGAGGGAACTGTTCCACGGGTTGTCTACCAATGTGTACAGGCGATAGACAACTTCGGCTTGGAGGTCGAGGGTATCTATCGCGCAAACGGCAACAACACCCAGGTTCAAGAAATTCGGCGAGAGTTTGACATAGATGCGGCTGCAGTGGATCTATTACGACCGAACAACGGGGTGAACGACATCCACAGTGTTGCCTCTGCACTGAAGCAATACTTCCAGGCTCTCCCGGACCCTCTACTGACTCGGGAATTCCATCGCGAGTTGGTGAATGCTGCAAATATCAAAGACGACGTACGACGCCGTGACACAATCCACGCGATCATCAATAAACTGCCAGACCCGAACTATACAACACTCCGGTATCTCATATTCCATCTTTTCCGGGTGCAAGAAAGAGAGAGTGTCAATCGCATGAGCGTTACCAATCTCGGTATTGTTTGGGGTCCAGTTCTTATGGACACCGACTACCTCAATGTTGGCGAGATGGCCGTTCAGAGTCGCGTTATCGAGACGATATTAATTAACGCATATGCGATCTTCGAGGCCGAATAGATTGTAGTTTTAATGAGACGATACATATTTCTGTGTGTACTGCGTGGATTTCCCATGCTGATCCACTTTGCCGTATGATACTTTCAAGCTGCTGACAACCATAAGCGATCGCTGTGGGTTTGTAATGTGTGCGCTCGGAGGTGGTCAGCACTGTGGGACACAGCAGCAGCGCTGCTGCATCAGAAGCTAGCCGTGGGAAAGGTGGCTCCGCATCTGCCATTATGTCAGCTCTCTCATGGAAAAGTTTGCATTAGGGCTTATGGTATGGTCACGTGTATGAATCTATCAGACTCTTTCAGTCTCCCAGCGAGCCACCCTGTGTCGAGCACAGACGAGTTCAACGCTTCGAATTGTTCAGACTACAGAAACAAGATGGCTGACGCTACCCAGACCCGTAAGCGGAAGTCGTTGAGGAAGTCGACGTACCGTGGTGTTGATGCCGAGGAGCTCGTCAAGATGCCCCTCGAGGAGTTCGTGCCTTTGCTGAACGCTCGCGGCCGACGGAAGTTCAAGAACAAGCAGCCCCTGAAGCACCAGAAGTTCCTTGCTAAGCTGCAGGACCGCAAGGCCCAGGCTGGCGGCGAGAAGCCCCAGGTCGTCAAGACCCACCTTCGTAACCTCATGATCACCCCCGAGATGCTCGGCTCCGTGGTCGCTGTTTACAACGGCAAGGTGTTCAACGTCGTTGACATCCGTCCGGAGATGCTCGGCCACTACCTTGGCGAGTTCTCGATCACCTACAAGCCTGTTGCCCGTAAGAACGCCAATGGAAATGCTCCTCTTTCGCGCATGGTTTCCCTGAAATAATTTAAATTGTGTCCACATAACATATTCCATTACACTGGATCTCATTCGGTGCCGACCTAGCGCTGGCGTGTGCCCTTGGTGCTTGAATGGTCGAAGCTTCAGCAGTGCTTGCCACATTAATCACGGGCTCGGGCCCTCTTGTCCCGCCCACGCATCTCTTCTTGGAAACGAGTGCAATCGTCACAAGGAATTTTAATATATAATGGAATAAATAATCGGCAGGCATGCCATCGTCAGTCTGCGTGGCCGATGATATCGCGATAAATCTTTTCGAGTTCATCGGACCCAAGTTCGAGCTTGCGAGTGACGAAGTGATGTAGGAATAGAGGGAGCCGCTCACGATTGACGCCGAGCCACTCAATTGGAGGCGTCGCGTCACCAAGGTCGCGCAGTTGCGGGATCAAGATTACAGGAGGTCTTGTGGCAATGTAACGGGTGCCAAAGAACACTACGCTACTCGATTCGTCCCTGGCGCTATCCAAGTCATTGTCAGACTCATCGGCGTGTTGATCAATAGGCTCAAAAGGCCGAGGCAGGTGCGTTTCTGAGCTGGAAACGGTAGTGTTAGTGGACATCGATTCTGATCTTCTCTCTCTGTTAGACGAGCTGTGAGGCCAAGTATCACCCGACACAGACTCGCTGTCCTCGTAGTACCTCGAAGAAGAGCTATTAATGGTGGGACGGATGGCCCACGCTTGCTTGTGGGTCTCCAGCATTTCTTTGATGAAGTTTATGCTTCCAAGATTCCACCCAACCTCTATCGATCCGAGCAACTGATTGGAAAATGTGTAGTGCACCTCGTTCTTGCCCTTGGGTTCAACGCTGTCCATGAGCATTGATATCTCAGGCGTATTGACAATCGTACCGCCAGACGCAGATCTTCGCACAAATGCAAGGTACTCTTCATAGTTCAGGTCCATCATGGCCTTTGGGTATCCTCCACCCCTTAGATTGGCTAGGCCGACAACGCACTCAGTGAGGGCGAAGTCGACACTCGTGATAAAGGCCTGCTTCTGTTCTTTACGATCAAACTGCACTGAGATACGGTCGGCAAAGACCTTCAAGGCTACAGTATCGGTGAACTCTGTTGGGAACGCGTGAACCATCAAACTCCCTAACTTGATGTCAAACAGAGTCCGCATTCCGAAGGAAGAGGATTCGTCATCGTCGCAGTCACTATCGTCATCTTCATAGCCATCATCTCGTCTATCGTCATCATCATCATCATCATTCTCCTCATCCTCCTCTTCATTATCATCATCGTCATCGAAGGCACCTTCGTCAGACTCCGAGAAAACTGTCTCTCGCGAGTAAATTGAGCCTCTGCGACGGTTGTGGCGGCTCCTTGATTTCTTCGGTCTATCTGACGCCATGAATATCGGTACCGAAGAAATTTGAGACTGCAGCCGCTTGAAAAGAGTGACGACGTCGTAGGTGTGGCTTACCACAAGTGCAGTGAATACCAGCGATACAGAATCGCAGCTAGCCACAAGGTATATGCGGTCGTCTTCCACAAGCTCCTTATCCTGCGTTGTCGCAGCAACAGCTAATGCAATGACCTCACCAGCAATAAATGGATGGAAATCGAGGCTAAAGTAGAACCCCAGTCTTCCCATTCGCAATTTAGAGTGTACTAGGGGATAGTTCCGCCCGTCTTCCCAATGAATTGACGCTTTCGCCATCAATGCATCCATTCTCAATGTACCACCCAGTCTCCCATCTAATTGTGCAGTGATCGTGTCGATACCACCGTGAATAGCTTGTTCTGCAGTAGACGTCTTCAGAATAGCAGCCCATATGCGGTCGACGGTTATGCTGGCGTCTCCAATAGAAGGCCCCATGCCGATCACAGCTCCCAGGTTGAGAATGCTAACATTCACTGTCCAAGGGAAAGAGACTGATGACATCGCACTCCTATAGCGATCAATTAAACGGTCTTTGGAAGCCTTGTGACTTCTAACTCTACCCTTCAAAAGAGCTTCAGCGCTAGGTCGCTCAACTGCTGAGGCGGTCGAATATTTTCGTCTCAGCTTTGTTTGTACCGGCTCCGGTTCCGGGGTTGGCGTGCCCATATCCTCTGGGTTCTCGTAAAAGCGCCAGATCTCTATGAAAGTTCGCATGTCATGCAATTTCCCAAGCTTCACCATCAGCTGGGGCTCTTTCAGGTTCAGCGCAAGCTTGAGGGGTTCCTCAGCGCGATACATTCCCACCACGGATAGCTGAGAGAACTCAGCCATGGCACTGATCTCCCTGGAGTATATATGCTGGATGGAGACTTTTGCACCTTTAACCAACATATGCGCCACCATGTAGGGATCATCTCGCTCATCAGATCTGGGCTGCGCCATAATGAAATCCACTTGATCGGTAGATAGCAAGGCGCTAACCTTCCCAAATGGAGAGCAGCTAAGCTTGAGCTTCTGTGAACCCAAATGAATGCGAATGTCTAACTCGAGATCAGATATGGGGTTCTGAGGTTGGGTCGGATATGCGATATTGCTGAGAGGGGGACGGCTCTCGAACCTGCCATCTTCACCGGCAGGAGAAGATTGGTGCCGGCCCAAGCTATTGCTGAGCTGGCTAGATATAGCTTTCAACTCCGAAATCGCTTTGGGGTACATCTTGTTCGACGTCGGCGAGATGTGTATGCGCAGAAGTAGACGGTTTTTGAGGTTCTCGGCTGTCATATCCACTGAAGGAGAAAACAGTTCTAAAGCAGGCTCCGCGGTTCGCATAGACTCCTCAAGGATTCTGAGCACACCTCTCTCAAAGTGCATCTCCATGCGAAGTGAGAAGGGGATATGGAAGGTGGAGGTATGACGCGAGCTTATCGGAGACACTGGCTGGTCATTGAGCGATGCGGCAAGCCTTGCGCGTGAGCGGCGAGACGCCAGGCGATTAACAGTACGCTTTGCTTGCCCCCACGAATCTGACAGCTTCAGAATCCAAGGAGCCACTGCTGCCGTGAGCATAAGGCTTACCGATTTCCCCGTCATAGAAAGGTGAACGGAAGAGACTTCTCCCAGAGTCTCCGTGATGAACACTTTCGCATCTACTAAAGGCAGATATGCAGTATTCGCACGCTCACTTACTGCCTGTGTCTGGCGCTCTTGTGAAATCACAGGGGTGATATAAGTTCCCACAAGCTCAAGGCGAGCGACAAGCTTCGCAACACGGATATGAAGTCGCTCATAGCCCAAGACAATTCCGTCCTGAGAGGAAGAGTCTGTGAACCAGGTTACAGTCACCGATTTTAGCAACAGATTAATCCTCAGGCGCTCAAGACTCGCAATTCCGAACCCTTTGCGCGACTTGTTGCTTGGATCGCTCGGAATGATTGGAGAGAAGGGTACCGGCACGGTCGGGGAAGCAGGTTGAGACCCGGTATGAAGTCGGCTGTTTTTGAATAGCGCTCGAGTATGCTGGTTCAGCTTCTCAACTGCAACAAAGATCGCTCCAATTGCTTCAGGATCCAAAGCGAATCTGATGTACTCACTTTGGATGTTGAAGGTGTCGCGCTCATCCTCTTGATTGATATCACCTGAGAACTGAAGTCGTAGCATCTCGCGAGATTGCTTTTGAGGCAATGTCAGAATCCATGCTAGGTCCTCGACTTCAAGGCCAATGGATAAAGGAAGCTTTCGGTCTTGTCTAAGATCATCAACAGTCTTGAAATGCTCAAATCTCACGACAATGTCGGCGAGGGTCAGTCTAAATGAGCTCGTATCAAGGGGGAGGATAATTGAGATCTCGCGAATTCTGTAGATCAGGCGAAGCCTCAGCTTCGGATCCGAATTGTCACCTGTTTTGAATGCTTGATTACCTTGGCCCTCGCTCCTCGGCTCCAACGACTCGACTGCACTGTCATAATCGCTGTCGCTATCTCGACTAAAAGAGAGCTCGCGCAAAATGCTCATCGCCTGATCGACGCTCTCAAGTGTGTCCTCGATTTGAGAATCCAATTGCTTGTGTCGCACGTATTCAAGAAGCCACACGAGCGACATAGTCTCCATGCGGAGGGCACCAAGATCGTTGATCATCGCTATTGCCATATATTCAGGGTCTACCCGAATCACAGACTTAGCTGATTCTGTTTGCAGTTTAGCGACTGAGGCCAGGCCATCGCCATAATGAACTCCTATAGTGCCGCGTTCAATCTCTACACTTCCGACGATGGTCTCAGCGTGTCGGAGCTTGAAGTCCAGCTGCTTGCCCAACAGCACGAGCCTGAGGTCATGAACGAGTGCAAAACGAAGCTTGATAGAAGTCACGGACAAGTTGACGAAATGGCCGGAAAATATTTCTGTCAAATGACTGTAAAGGCTTGTGATACTCGCCGAGCGAATTTTTGCGATTACTGCAGGCATTTTAGAGCTTTCATTCAGTGCATTTGCCTCCGATAGCTTTTCCTCAGCTTGCTTGAGTAAAGGCAGCTCTGTTCTTAGAAACTCGACAACAAGCTTAGCTAGCTCTGGGATAGTTGGGTGAATAACAATTGATAGAGAATCTGCGTTCACCGTGACCCAAGTACTCGATTGCTCTGATGCTTCCCGTCCAGCGTATCCAACCTGTATTCCAGTAATAAGAGAATCAAGTATGTCCACGTTCTCAGTGGGCCGATAGATTCTGAATGCACTGTTGCTTGCAGCCAATACGCCTGTGTGGAACAAAGAATCTATGGCAGAGGTTTTCATCAACTCCAGGCTTGCTGTCATCTGCACTTGATGATTCTGCGTCTCAATCTTCATAGTCTCAAGATCAAACTCTAGCACAATGTCCAAAAGGAACATAGAAACACTCGCCTGCAAAGCAAAGCCATCCTCTGGGGAGGGCTCTGGATATTCCGAGGCTAGCACGCCTTGGAAAATGTCATCATCAGAATCAGAAGAGCTACCGTCGAATTCCACAGTTACTGGAGCGATAGCCTCAGAATACTGGTTTCTTGCCTCAGCCACCGCAGCAATTGTAGCAGCGGCCACGAGGATCAGCTCCATGCTTCCCAAAGCCCTCAGTTTCGAACAGCGTAAGGTGACAACTAAGTTTTGAGTTTCATTCATACGCGTGGATATCAAATAAGTTGCGAACGAATCGAGTCCAACATAGTGTTCTTTCAAATCCGGATATACCAGCCGCACGACCATCGATTCAATACTCAGGGAAAGGCGTGTCGACATACTCAGGACATATTCTTGGAAGGATTGCTCCTGCAATACTTGCTTGAAAATTTCTGAGTCTTCCAGGTTATCAGATTGTTCCCAGCTTCTCCAGCGTCTGTAAATCGCTAGCATTCGTTGCCTAGCATCTTTAGGGAGCTGGAAACGGCCGCGAGCTACGTCACGCTGTATCTTTTCCAATTGTTCAGGGGGAATGCGCTGAAGAAGGTAGCGAAGACGCATCACGATTCGCCAACTGATTTGAGATCGTACATGAGCGCGAGATTGTATAGCGCCTGAGGGACGAGACAGTACGTAAGAGTCTTGCTCAACACCCATTTGTTCACCAGCCATAGTGAGGGCATAGAACATGGCGGATATGTTCTTTCGACGTTGAGGATGAGATGCGCGAGTTCCAGGAGTTGAAGCTTTCTTAATCGCAATCAGGAGCTCGGTAGAATAGAGAATTATCCAGTCGATCTGATCGGTGGCAAAGGTCATATCAACGCCAGTAAAACTCAGGCCACCGGTGCCTTTGCGTCTATCAATCTCAGACCACCAGAAAACCACTTTGCTGAGAACTATTGATGCAGCGTATATACGTGCAAGGTCCGCGATTGTTCTTCCTTCTTCGCGTCGCAGCGCTACTGACAGGGAGCTGAGTCCAGCATGAGCTCCGCGCTGCGACCCGTTCGAGCTCCACATAACATCAATGTTCTTGACCTCACACGAGACACCATGAGCTGAGCGAAGGCGTTCACTAAGATGCAGTGTAAGTAAAGGGAGCACAAGATGTATTTTGATCGACTCAACGGTGGAATCAACTCGGCTCAAAGCCTTCACTATACTGTGCTGAAGAGTGTCAAGTTGCTCCTCGAAACTTACCTCTGGACTATAATCCAACTCGGCAATGACGGCGACGATGTTTGGCGTAACTTCAACGGATGCAGTGCTGACCTGGACTATCATGCTTGAGTGTTCCGAGCCATCTTCTTCCTCTTCCAAAAATGGGGCGTTCCGCCTCCATGTGGAGGTGCCTAACTCAAAGTCTGTACGCTTTTTTCTTAGCTTTTCGCGTTCGTCTGTCGCTTCACTAGCTGCGAATGGATACACCTCCGGCTCCGTAGGCTCATCATGCCATTGGCTAGCGTTCTTGTGATAGCCGAGGGACTCAGTGCTCATGTAGCTTCCGTTCACGCTAGCTGCCGCATTGGTATTTTTGCCTGATTCTGATTCTGACCTGGAGCTATCATCATTACCACTTCTGTATCCCTTGCTGAATTTTGTGCCCGCAGGAGACAGTATATCGATTGTTTCTCTGGTGATGGGGGGCGCAAAAGGAAGCAGCGGTATACAAGGTCGAAGGTCATCGGGCTGAGGCTCACGCGCAAACGGAGCTCTATTCTTCACTTCCGGTTCTAGGAGGAATGGGGCTCGATGAAACAGAGCATCGTGGAGAGCAATATGAGCTTGCTGCTTCGCGCGGAATGCTTCGGCATATGGCTTCCTCAGAAATCGGGTCACATATATGGCGATGGCAACCTCGAGAGCAATTTCTCCATCTGCCATACATTGCAGCTGCAAGAAAGGGATCTCGACCGTTGCACGACCAGAATATCTTTCGTTCGCGAGATCGTTGAACCTTGCCTCGATAGGACCAACTTCAAGCGCGATGCTTACACTCCGCGGAGAATCAGCTTGGCTCAGAGTAGCCACAACTGATGAAACATTCGCGCTCAAGAACGTTGCATCATTGAGCTCTTCTGGTGGAGTAATTGGCCGATTCTCATCGTCCGCAAAGCCATGGGCGAATGCTTGGGCCATGTCATAGTGTAAGCTGATGATCTGCATATCTGCGTTCACCGTCACATCGCCTATGTCGAAATCCCACTTGACAACGTACGTTGGCTCGGCCGGTGGTAATCCAAACATCCTGTGTGCACGAACCTCAATCTGGCTAACGCTTAGTACACTATCTGCCGTGGCCTCGAGAGCGGCCTCTAGCAAGTGCTCTGGTCCATGTACCAAGTGTCTTCCTACAATAGGCTCGAATTCGACTTGGAGATCCATATAGTAGTTTGTGAACCGTGCATCTAGTGCTAGGTGTGTGAACTGCAGAGCCAAGCTTTCCTTTGCAGAGTACAAATACCTTGGAAGCAGGAAAACGCCCTGGTCAACATTGACGTGAACGTTGGAGTCTGTGTCAAGGTCATTTCTCGAGAACTCATAATCGGATCTCTGAGTCTTCTCATTGTTCTGCAAGAATTCCTCGGTGGTTTGGAAGTGATAGGCATGCCCGAAATAGTTCTCACGGACACGCATCACGTAGTCAACTAAGAACCCATGCGCAACCATGCGCAGTCGCCTCCCATTGATATCTATCACCTGAGAGTCAACATACCGCGACAGGTTCATGTTTGCGTAGTTCTCAGCAACCCTGTGTTCCGCCGACATCGTGCTTGAGTATATTGACCACTGCACATCAAAATCATCGACACTAGCCATCCGTGAAGAATCGAGGAAACTCTCAAGGGTGTGCCAGTTGGCACCACTGAGATCCATATCCACTGACTTTGCCGATATTTCGCATTTGGAATTTGTGGTCGGCCTTGTAATCTCGTCATCGAGGAGGTCCCACTTGACATTCAATTCTTCGGTGCGGAGGATCAAGAAGGTGTTCTCTGTCCGGCTAGTTGGATTGTTGATTATGTTGCCCTTGTTGACGTTGAGAAACAGGGCAAAATTACTGATCTGCCAAGTTATCGCGTACTGGTTGGGCGTGAAAAAAGCATAAGGGACAGGTGGGCCATCGGCGAAATCATTGATCATGTCTGTGAGTAATGTGATGTGCTCGCGCAGCACGAAGAAGTCCATTTCCGTGGACCTATTGTCTACATTCCAGGTCTGCATGGCATTCCATACCAGCGGCACATGCTGGCTGATGTCGATTTTGTGCTGCTGAGCATAGAACATGGTATCGTGTGTGACTGATGAACGCACTTCAGGCTTTTCCAGTACGATATTGAATTCCGTTGTGAAGCCATCGGAAGATGCTACCAAAGGAATCAGAGCAGATATCGTGGAGCCTTCAACCGCTCGCAGCTCTACCCAACCGTAGTTTCGCTGGATGTCGTCGCCAAAGGCACCGTAATTACGAATGAAGTTTGCAGCAAAGTGCTCGTCTTTTGATTTTTCCCGCAATGGAACAACCACAACACTTTCGCCCAGCAACTCTATCACGACCGATGTGTGCTTCTGCATCCGAAGCTCGCCTGCTGATGGTGGGTCGGGAACTCGGGCATCTGAGCACTGCCGTGGGAAAAACAGCGTCCAAAATTTTTGGCGCTGGCGCTCGGTCCACGGGCCGTAATTCATTTTCGATCCATGAAGGCGCAAAGAAAGACTGAACAACGGCTCGCTAGTCTCATTTTTGGGTTCATCGGCATTGACGGATCCTACCACGTCCGAAACGGCGTAGATGTCTAAACGATCGCATGCGAGAACTTGTGAGACTCTTGCGTACTCCGAGGGCAGCGCGGCCAAACGCGTGCGAACCTCAGATGGGCTCAATGGCTTTTTGAGAGGCACGTCATCCAGTCGACTTTCTCCTGATGAGATGCGGGTCTCGCCGGACCGGATGGACGCGGTTTGCGATCGGCCGGTTCTGGAAAACGCGCTTTCCTTAGGGAAAACGTTGTATTTGAACGCCGACTTTTGCGATCTTGGCGACTCCTTGTCATCGATTGGAGAGTCCTGCTCGCTGCTCGATGGGGTTTGCGGAGCCTCGTCATGCTTGGCCATTGGGTCTGGACGGGTGGGGTCCTCTTTGTAGCGCTTCAAGCCCGTCCATGGCTCATCCGTGCTTTCCTTTGTGCGGTGCTTGAGCTTGAGATTGCGTATCCAGCCTGGCTTTCTCACGGACCTGCGTGAGCGCTGCTGCTGGTTAGTAGGCATGGGCACGATGCTCGAAACACGGTAGTCCGGATTGCTGTGCAGTTCGAATTCAGGCAGCTCGAAGCTGAGGTTGAGCCTGATCGAGTAGCGGTCGAACTCGTTGGATGCAACGTCCATATCGACGACACCAGATGCCGAGGGCGCTGACATCACGAGCAGAGTTTCAGTCTCGTCGTTGCCCAGCACGAACGAAAGGTTTCTAGCATCAATGTGCAAGGGAAGCAGCTCGGAGACTTTGTGCTCGATAGTACTGAGGTTTCGCTGCCATTTCTCGAACTCGCGGGACAGTTTAGCCAGCGGGGGCTCGTTTTTACCCAGCACCTCGTATGCCAGCTCGCGGTTATAAACGAACCACTCGACTCCGTTTGCCTTGAGCTCGAACGCACAGTCGCCTCTTGGCGTGCCGCCCACCAGCGCGCTGCGCCGGCGGTGGCGGATCCAGTACCGCCATCCTATGCTGCCATGGATGATGCGGGCGGCCTCGCTGGTGCCTATGTACACGACATTGCTGAACATGACGCGCCCAGCAAATAGGGAGATCTGGACCGACTCGACCTTAAAATACACATCGTAGCGATGCCAAACGTACCAGCCAATAGTGTGGGTGACCACGAAGCCGAGCAGCTGGTTGAAGTAGAATATGGCAAATATGGACAGGACCATGATCATGATCCAGTCCACAAGGAAGACCCACGAGAATTCATGGACCCGCAGGATCGAGACGGCCACGAACGCGACGGCCACATTATCTCCCATCGCCAAACGCTAGGCCGTGGTGGTGGTGAGCCTGGCTGTGTGAAGCTCGAGAGCAAGTCAGGGCACGGGCACACACAACACGTCCCGCGCCGTCGAGCGTGCGTGTGGTGTTGGTCGGCGGCCGGCGCGACGGCAGCCGGTTAGACGCGTGCGCACGGGATTTAAAATGCTGATTCGAATCGCGTTCTATGGAGGCGTTTTATAAAAAGACAAGTGGGATATTTACAAGTGGTATGCAAGTAACGTTCTTCCCCCTGCATTCCCAGGCCAGGTCCGCATGGGATTGAGAACAGGCAATTAGTCGAGGCACTGCTATGCTTCAGGAGTGCCGCTTCGACTAGCCGAGTTGCTTGACAGCCGGGCAAACCAGCTCGGTGACCGGCTGAGCTCGGGCTTACTACTTGTGAGCGGGGAGGTGTTGCGCTGGCCCGGGTGCTCGTCGCGGTTGGGCAGCAAAACCATGAGGGAGCGGCGGAACCGCGACTTGCGCTCCTCCTCCTCGCCCGACGGGCTGCGCGTGTTCTGCCGGGAAGGTGGCAGCTCATCAACGCGACCCTCGTCCTCTTTATCGGATCGCGACCGCTGCCGCCTCAGGAATCCGGGCAACTTTGTCTGTTCCTGGGGGGTCCCGCCGGGCGGGTGTGCGCTGCTGAGGCTCTTGGAGTGCTGTCTGCGGCGGTGGGTTGGCTGCGTCTGCTGCGTTTGCTGCATGATTAGTTGGTCGTGCGTCTCGTCAGTGCTGCTTCGCGGCGTGGGCACCTGCGCGGGTCCCTGCGCAGACCCCTGCGGCGGGTCGTCGGCGCCTTTCACATTGAACTGGGGAATGACAAAACTCGGCAGCGGGCCCTCTTCATTTTCCGAAGCGGCCGGGCTGCGCGGCTGCGAGGCCTCCATCAGCTCCTCTTTCTGGGTGACGTGGTCCTCGATGGCGCGCGCCTCTACTCGTCGCAGAATCGACAGTGAGTGGTTGATCAAAAATTCGATGACCAACCGCGACGTCTGGTACTCCTCGGGCTTCATCTGGTGCTCCGGCAGGGCAAGAATGCTGGGTTGGAAGATCGCGGCTAGGTTGTACACCGGCATCCGGTTTATGTCGCTTTGGGCCGAGAACATCGACAGCAGATCGAGCAGGTAGACGAGCAGGTGCAGCGCCGACGGCGGAAGCTTGAATATGAGATCCTCATATACGCGGCGGGCATCAGCAATGTCCTCGGCAGTGGGCTCGGGGGGCGGCGACACCATCGATGCGGCGCCGGCGGTCTGGCTGTGCGGGCTGGACGGCCCCGTGATGGCATGGTAGTTCATCCAGTCGCGGATGCCCACGAAGCGCGTTTGCAGCGGCTCGCGGAACGCGTCGTAGAACCGCCGCGGGATGATCGACTCCGGGAGCTGGGTGAGGTAGCGCTTGAGCAGGCCTGCCGCGTCATGCACAGTGAAGCCCTGCCACTCGAGGTCCTTGCCGAAGCTCGGCGGCGTGTTGAAAAGCTCTTGCAAAACCTTTATTCTGCGCACCGAGCCCGGCACGCGGAAGATGCCCTCGGTCTCGCGGGCGCTCTGCTTCAGAAACACCGCGCACTTGGCAACAATGATCGGGATGTGGCCATACACAAAGCTCTCGCCGTCGCGGTCGGTGAGCGAGATCTTGACGCTCGCGTAGCGGAGGCTAATTGCCAGCGGGACGCCGAAGATCGGCGACTCGCTGTACTGCGGGGGAATCGCGATGCCGTGCGTTGCCTCGCCCGCGGCGCCGCCCGCCGCCGAATCGCGGGGAACCGCCGAGCTCGAAACAGAGGCGCGGTTCAGGCCGGGCCGCTGCAGCGCCTGCACGTGCTCGTCCTCGCCCTCCTTCTGTTTGAAACTTCGCCACCATGTTGAGAGCGTCTTCGTCGGCGACGACGACACAATTGCCTCCGTCATCTCTCGGCCTGCAATGTGGTTGCTGCTTGCTGCTTAAGTCGGCTGCCAATCTAGATGGGGTTGTGTGCCGAATCTGGAGAATGGACCCTCGCTGCTTAGGTAACTGTTACCCCCCTCTCTCCACAATCTAGCCCGTATCAAGGGTGTGTGTGTAAACTGACACCAAAACGGCTGTCTGCTGCTGGTGCTCTGCTGCGTGCGCGGGGTGGCCAACTAACACTCGCGCGAATGGCACTCTTTTTGATGAGTGAGTCAGACCGCGGGTCACTGCTAACTTATACTATTTCTGGGACCCGCAACCTGGGTCTACCCCTGCAGTAGTGGCTCGGGCAGTGGCCGTTAGCGGTGCTGCGGCGCTGCAGGTCGTCTGCAGGGGCCGCCACATGATATACCCACCCTATGTTGCTGATGCGTGATTTAGAGCACTAAGTGGCTATGAATAGCACCAGGCCGCCACAGCCATCGCTAGCGCCGGCTAAAAAAAGATACGGATCATTAACTCGTGTGCACATTTGACGAGGCCAACCCGTCCCCCCGCAAGCCCCTCCCCCGTTCCCACCCACACTAACCATACATACCCCTTACCTTGCAGAACGTCGGTACCGTTAGATTGTTCACGCTGCGCTTTTATGCAGGACGCATGACTCGTGCCGTTAGCAGGTGGGCCATAATTAGGTGGGCTCGGCAAACCATAGTCAATAATGCTTCGGATGTTTATACGTCTAGTCTAACGTAGTTGCCTGGAAACGAGCCCTCAGCGCCGTTGAGGCGGCCCGTCCACCAGTCGTTCGAATCGGCGCTGCGCTTCACGATCTCGATGATGTCGCCCGCGCGGAACCCGAGATCTCCAGCCGCCTGCGCCTCGAAGTCGTACAGCGCGCGGCAGTGCTCGACGCCAGGGTCAGACTGCCGGGGGCGCACGTACTCCTGCTTCTCGCGCGGGTAGCCCGCGCCGGGGCCTTCTCCGCGGTCGGGCCGCGACGGCCGCGCGGGAGCCTCGTCGTCGTAGTCGTACGGCGGCGCC